>JACEII010000009.1:2165224-2197646 GCA_014332785.1 Antheraea mylitta | reverse complement strand
TTTGAAGTTATACTTGGTTTAGTGAGTTATGAGATAACCTTAAGAGTGAAAAAGTGAACTCAATTAAGTTAGTTTTGGCTTGCAACAGTGATTGCGCGAGCCGATGTAACACAGTATGAAGTTCGTTTTAGCTTGGAAGAAAAGATTTTTTTTATATCATAGGAGGCAAACGAACAGATGGGTCACTTGATTTTAAGATACCCGATTAGGCCTCCCACGGCAGCGGCTCAAGCCTAGGTTCGATCCCTCGGTAGGGAGCCCTTGAGTGCGTTGCTTGCGCGATACGGTGACACACAAATATACATCACCGCTACAACACTACACGATCACCCCCACACACGTGCACGCCTACACGCTTACACATGAAACTGGAAGGGTTTACTTTTTTTTCCCTTATCGAACTGAAAAACTCTCAATTTTCCGATAATAAATATATGGAAGAGTTGTTGAGGTGTGTATGCTTGGTACACATATACGGTTCAACAACTCATACATATATGAATAGGTATATAGGAATAGGTTAGCTAAGATAGGTCGCGATTTTGCATGCAACAGGCAACAGCCAAGCCAAGGTGTGCCGTGCACCCTTGAGCTGGTTGCTATAATAAAATCGGCTGAGTGCCTTAAGCGTTCGCCTTAGTAGCCCGGTGAAGCTGTTAAGACCTTTATGGGTCAATAGCGTAGTCATTTCGTGGAAAAAAAAATTAAGATCACCATGATCCATAGACACTTGCAACATCAGGGGAGTCGCAAGTGCGTTGCCAGCCTGTGTTGGGGGAGCGGGAACACAAGGGAAGGAGGAAGGGAAGGGAAGGGGGTTAGGTGGGCCTCCGGCGCTTTCACTGACCGTACCCACCTTTATTCTTAAAACTTAATTTCGTTTTTCAAAGTTTTGACTGAAGTCAAAAGGGTTTTTTATTATATGTCAGGCCTTTGTCGAATAGGTAATTAATAAATAGGTAGTAATGTATAAACAATTGGTAAATTATATTATAAGTGTAAACTTTATAAGTAACAAATTACAATAACGCAAGCATGTCGATGAACTAACAAGATTGGTGGCCATTTTGTTAGAATTTTCCAGGTAGGTTTTGTGGCAAGTCAGAATCCATACTCCGTGGTTAGATTTCCCGTCCATTTCACTTGCGCACAATAATCAAACTATATTAAGTAAAACATCGCAAATATTATAAAATATAGTGTGAAATAACACGAAATTATGAATAAAATATTAAATTCACTACATGACAATCCAAGGTCCCTGCAAAAATTCCGTCAAGATAATAAAAAATTGTGAAAATTAATTTAAATTTAAAATACCCAACAAATATAACAATGTCTTTTTTTTCCTTTTTGTCTACTACCTCTAATTGATCATTATATTTGTTGGGTGTAGGTCCAGTGACGGTGTATTTTGTGGACGAAACGTCAGCGTTAGTGGCGCTAACTTGGAGGGATAAAGTGCAGAGTGTCGTTCGGGCGGTGTCTCAAAACTCCCAGTTGCGACTTCTGCCCTACAACAGATACAAGGCACTCATCGCTGCCAATTCATTGAAGGTAATAATTTACCTTTTAAAGTTCACAAAAATGATATTTGTGCTGTTACATTACAATATCAGCTAAATGCAATTTTAATCGTTCATGTGACATATTTACTGTTTCATGTTAATTTTCCAGTTTTTACACACCGATAACAAGGTTAAGGTATAAACTACGTATAAAATATGAAGCTACATAAAAAATTTGAAGATCTTCAAAAATAACGTAAAATATTAGGGAAGGCTAAAATTGGGTTTAGCTGATTTTGTAATGTAACTATACATTTATTTCTCTTTTTAATATTTTTGTTTTATATTTTAATAATAACAATCATATATGTATAATTAACTACGTTGATCTGTCATTTTATAACAGTTGCTCTAATCGTACTTTAATTTATAACAGTGACACTAAAGTGAGATGAATATACGTTCGTATCGTGACGTTGAGTATTGCAACGTGCTATGCTAACCCTCTCACACTTACTGGAAACCGGATAATGCTTGCTTTCTCGTACGTTACGATAACATTTACCGACCGCCCTAGTAGATAACGGACAACGAATTATCAACAGCAGAATAACGATGTCTTCAGTAACTTGTTATATGTTGTTGTCGGTATAATACATTACATAGTTAATAGCTACTTCTCTTTTTTTATTCACAAATGTAGTTACTTATATTATAAACGTCAAAGGAACGATTTTTTGAGAATTGATTAGTCTCATCTAATGTTAAATAATGGTGTAGCCAGCATATAAGCTATAGTCTAGAAATCTTTTCGATGTACTTGTGTAGTTGACGGAACATAGCGGTGTATTGTAGCTAGGTTAATTAGTTTAAAAAATTTGTGAGCTGTTTATCACTTCCCCGAGGGCCAGGGCTGTAGCTAGAGTCGAATTTGAGGTAGGGCAGGATTAGCTACGGGTAGGGCGGAAGTAAAAAATATATCATAATTCATCTGCCCTCAAAGCATACACAGAACAAAGAAATGTTATGATATGAAATGAATGCCACAAACTGTGGTTTAAATTTAAAATGTTCGAAAGGTTTAGACATCTATCACTACAATTTTTTTTATCTCAAACTATGAACAAACAATTCAATCATAATAATTCATCTTAGATTTTGGTATTTTTAAAGTAGTTCTTTTTAAACTACGTCTGTGCCGAAGGCTCGAAACTATTACTAACTATATTACTACTATATATTTTACTATGTATAATTATTTATTCTGTGGTTATTAGAGGGTTAGGTTAGGTGGTTGGGAGATTAAAGAAATCGTCGAAAGGCGAACTGAATCGTCTTAAAAAACGTTTTGTCCACAGACGGGGTACTTGCAGAGCGCCACGCTGTCGAACTACACAAAGATGTGCGTAGTGTTTCAAATATGCTTTCTTTTTATTTATCTGTTTTACTTCTTGAAATATATAAATTTATATCATATCGCACCCTTCCTAGAATAAATTCGAGTGAAGTAATAGAGGAGCGTGTAAAGGGCTTGTTAATTAATTTATAGTAATCAATAGCAAAAAACCGCAATAGGAGCGCAAACTATGTATATAACTTTGTTCTGTGTACATCGGTATTATTTTAATTTAAGTGTCACGTCTTTGTGCATTGAAACAACTTTTTTAAAATCGACGTTACATATTCGCCAATCCAAATTCGCGTTCATCGACTCATCAATCCAGGTCGAATACAAATATCAATACAATATATCTTCCTCGTCAAACTTTTTGACCGCTTTCAATAAAGTAGCGCAGAACACAAATTTAGGTATAAATCCGTTTTATATTATATCCATAACATTGAGACAGCATAAGGATTAATAAATGACAGTGTTAAATTCCTATAACTAGTGGGCGCCCAGTGGTCGACATTCGGCCATAGTTAATTGATTTTTTTTTTGTTTGAAATTTATTAGAGTTCTTTTGTCAAAGGGTATATTAATAATAATAATAATCAAAGGTTTTCATCGTGGCTACTCAGTTATTTGCAATTTGCCATGATATTTAATTATATAAACATAAAAAAATCTATGTGTAAATGAAAATTGAAAATAATTATAAATTTGAAACAAAAAATACGTGGTAAAGCTCTCAAATTTTAAGCAAACATAACTTTACGAAAATAAAGAAATTTATCGCAACCCATGAAACAATTTTCAATTAATTTTACACGACACCATGGGTGGTGTTTCTGGGTGATACTGAATTAATTGTAGTCTGTTCATTATGAGTAATAGTGATATTCCCAGTATCATCATTTGGAAAAGTAATGGATGCACAATACAATCAAATGGTGAATCCAAGACAATGATGTTTTTAATACACCATTAGCTTTTGAAAATAAATTCTTTTTTGTTGCTACATGAGGTTGAATTGCAACATTGTAACCGCGGAGATCTAAGTCATGGATTACTTTTATGAACAAAATGCTCATTTTGATTATACAATATATTATTTGGCTCATTTATTAAATCATCATTTGAAGTGAGTTCAACATAAAAAATAATAAACACTACAATAATAGTTTTATGTTATAATATCATTGTTGAATGTCGGATGAAAAATGGTAATTGGAACGTAAGAGTTAAAAAATACATACAATCGAGCATAGCAACCTCCTTCATAACCTTCTTTGAAGTTCGTAATTATTGACGGCTGTCAAAATGTCTTTTTTATTTACATGTGTGTATATGTTGTGTAAAATTCGAGTAGTAGTGTGAGTAGTGCATATTTTAATTAATTTAATGTACTTCTAATGCATTTTATATAAAATAAATAGCTTTCTGCACTTCTCCGCCATATAAACTTTAACTATGCCAAATTTCAAGTTCACCCGATGATGGGAAATAGGTGAAAAAGGGGTACAACTTTTTTGCTTCACGTATATATATATACGTATATAGATAATATTTTGATTTTATTTTGTATTCAACTTTTAACTATATTATGTGTGTAAGATCGATCTTAAGGTTATATTCAGAACAGTCAAAGTTTATGATATTCTTTGAGAATTTATTATCAAATGTATATATATTTTTTTAAATGTTCGACCAATAAACGGTATAAAAATTGAACCTAAGTTTTACTTGTCTATTCCAGGAGGGATGTGATATATTTAAGATATAAGATAACATTTTCTTTCATATAAACTTCATTCTGACAATCAATAACAATAAAAAAAAATAGCCAAATAGATTCCGAAGTGATTCCCTTACATACATTCGCTAATTAATTTTTGATGTGGAATATCTATAGGCGCGGGTAAACCGAATTGTTGGCGTGGCGGGTGTGTCAGACGTGGCGATGCGATGCCATGCGCAAGCGACAGCGCAATCTTTCTTGCCGCACCGAGCTCGCATACCTGTAATACAATTTGAGATTCATTCGATTCGAACAATTTCGATGTTTTACATCTGCCAGGCGTCCCGTGACGGCTCAATTTATTTGTTTATTATACATTGATTATTACAAGCATTACTGAATAGGGAAAAACACTCATTCATTGGTAGTCACTCCTAACAATTTTCATTTTTAATTTTAATATAAATACGTAATTCTATACTGTCAGCAACATACAATTTTGCGTAATTAATTTGCTAGCTACCCGTCCCGGCTTAATAAAATAGAAAAGTATTGGTGCATTGTTTTTATTAAGCCTCTGAAGCGTCGAATATTCTAGAACGGTAGACACGCTGTAATAGTCGCAGTTGTAATACATCAAGTTATTCTCTCAACTACTCATACTCATTCAACCGATCTCCCTGTAGATTGGTATGTGTAGACATTTAAACACGTCATCATCGTTATCAGGCTCATCATACCATCAACCTGTAATAGACTCACTACAGGGCCATATGCCTCTTCCCGAAGGAAGGTATGGGCGTACCACGCCAGCCCACGAGGTATTGCCGATTTCGAACTATGAGAAATGTGCAGTTCTATATTCTCCCACATACGGGAGTACTATAAGAAGATTCCTCAGGTTCAGGTTTTTTCACGATATTTTCCTTAACCGTCAGGCGACAGTGTTAATAATTTAAATTAGCAAATGGTGAATAAAAAATTAGTTGGTACATACATGCCCGGGGTTCGAACTTGTTGACATCGGGTTAGTATTCAGGTCAAATACAAGACCACTACATAGTAAACACGTATGTTTACGTATTATCTATTTTTAACTATTCGTTGTAACGAATAGTAATTATAAGAAATAATAATAAAACGCTTGAGAAGACACGGGGCATAACTAGTATTTATATAAATTAAATAGATGTACAGCGTTTGAAAGCCATGGGGTGCGACGTCCGCGTCGCGTCCGTGGAAGTCGTAAGGCGAGTATAATATTATCTAATGCCCACGCTCGGTTCGATCTACATTCGAAGATATCGGGAAAAATAATTTTCAACAGCAATAGAATGTATTTCAAGTGAGTTTCTATTCTCGAACCTACTGAGTCTGCCTCTGTAGTACACGACGATTTAGCGGATCGTGAGAGGATAGTTTTAAGTGCACCATAGTTTTGTATTGTTTTGGATAATTTTAATTGTTTTTAGTATTCCTGTTTTAGATTTTATTTTAAAGAAGGATAGAAAATTATGAACTGTTTGTTTTACTGTGGTTACATTTTGAGCAATCCCATTATAATTAAAAACAAAGGTGAGATCAATCTTTAGTTCGTTTTAGTACAAAATTTAGTACTTATTGAGTAGTGTACGCTGAGAGTTACATGCAGGGTTCGAATTCGGCGTGTCCGTTACAAATTTTTTTATTGAAAAAAAAAAAAACGATGTTGAGAATCGGTGAATTTTCTATTTTTTACGTTTATTGCTGTCCATGGCATGAAATGAATGTATAATTCAATTATAAATGATTTTACAATGAAGTGCATATTTTCAAAATCAAGTGTGAATGGATATGGTGGAAAACGACTCAAAATGTAATTATCGAAGAAAAATAATCAGAAATCAAAAGGTTTTTGATAGGCAAAAGTAAACCTGATTGTCGGCTTGGCAAGACGTGGGGACGTAAAACATAAACTTTGCACTATTAACGAAATACTCAAAACATTTGCAATCCTGTCTTTATGAATAAAAGATTCAAATTGTTTTGTCGGCCAATCGCTCTACTAGTGTTACGCGCCACACGCCGACGACCTAGCGCCCCTTTGATAAATGCCGCTAAACACACCGCGCCTGCACCTAGTATTTTTTTTTATATTTAATAAAAATGAATGTAATAAAATAAATAAACAGTTATTATTTTATGGAAAAGAATTGTAATGCTTCATCTTTTCATTATGCAATAGTTGATTCCTGTCGTAATCTGTTCTTTTATGTATATAACTTATGCAAAACAATTTCGATGTTTCACATCTGCCAGGCGTTCGTTCCGTGACGGCTCCCTTTTTATTGGAATTTTTCTGTCTAACTAGCTTAAGTTAAAAATCTGTCGCCTGGAACCTATAAACTTTTTCCGGCGGATGCACTTCAGAGCCAGTCCTCCTTTAGATTTAACGTGTTTACCATCTTAGGTCACATCATCATTTTACAGAGATTGTGGTGAAATACTAACCCTATAAAAAAATAATATAAAAAATATGTAGAGAGAAGTTACTGCGCTACGTGTATTTCATAATTTGCTGAACAGTGTACATCACATTACATGTACTGAAATGAACTGTCTATTCCATTGTATAGGCAAATATATAATTGGCAAAAGCAAAGGTTCTGACCTGAATTATTATCGGTTCTCTTCTATTCTTACCACAACGCACGGTGACAATGTTAACGTGATTTCGACCAACAACATTAGCGGTGTTATTATAAAAAGTTAAATACGCATTTAATACTTGCTTTAAAAAGGTTTCGAATTAAATGCACTGCATTAGCCCGAGGCAAGTTTGCGTTATCTTTTTTCGCAAGTCAAATCTAATCAAAGCGAGACAAAAGAGCAAGATGGCAAACATTCAGCGACTGCGGTGCATTTAAAACGAAACCTTTTTAAAGCAAGTATTCAATGCGTGTTTAACTTTTTTGTATTAACATCGTAGTTGTTTTGTAAAACGGTGTAAAATTAAGAGGAAAAAAATGTCCTAGTTAGTGACAGTTTATGGACACTGTAGCCGGTAGCTCGGACAATGGCGCGTGGCGATAGCGGCGACCTCGCGACCTAGCGTGCGCGCTTCCGCCATCTTGCATTTTAATGCGCCGCATGCACCGCACCGTATTTGCATACTGCGAACACGTGCGATTATATTTTATTCACAGTCATTATTTAATGCTGTATAAAACGTGGCAACGAATAAATAATGGACGTAAGAGATGTCTTTTTTGAGTAAAAATAGTCAAAGGAACTTAAAATCCTATTACAATTCATCTTTGATACATTTGTAGGTCAGAATATAAAATATCCATTTATAGTTAATTACGGTGGGTTACGGACTGTTAGTCAAAAATATTTTGAATGTCTTTCGAGTATTAACGAGTTCTTCGCAACGACAGCAATACATACGTATCCATTAAGTGTTAGTGTTTGTGATCCTCCATTATTTAATTAGTTTAACATATTTTTAATGTAATGGTAATTTTATATCTAGTTGAATTGGTTTCTTTTAAATTTTGTTTGTACTTATGTTCTGCGATTTAAATTAATTGTTCTAACTAATATTTCCTCGTAAACAACATTTTCTGTGGTGACTCCATTAAGTAAATAGTGTAATGTAAATATTTGTTTAAAAAGTTTTTATTTCTTATAGAGATAATTTGTTGACCTAATGATCCTAATGATTATATAGCCCTTCTACATTATCTATGTTATTGTGATAATTATACAAAATCTTTTAATGATGTTGCTATAATCTATATTCAACTTAAGGATCATCATCGTCGAGATATCGAAAATAATGGATTCTATTAAAAGAACAACGGAGTTCCCTAGGGCGCAATAAGCAAACATAAGAGAACGTCATATTTTGTGCAAAAATAGCTTTTGGTTCTAGTCCGGTGAAGCTGTTAAGACCTTGCTGGGTCAATAGCGTAATCAGTTCGAAAAAAAGGGCTTTTGGTTCTGTGAAGTGGTTCCACAGTATCAATTCTTTATGACTATGCCAATGGACACGTTTCAAACAATTGCGTTTATAATCTGTGGCGGTGCACGTTCTCGGCCGCTCGTAAACATTCTCATTTCATCGCGAGCGCTCGTGCCGATCGTATCTTGCGGGCTGCTGCATCGCGTCGTGAACTACATACAACAACGCGTCACTATCAGACAACTATAGATAATGTTTTAGGTACAACAAAAGGATTAGATTCGATTTATCTGATTCCTTCGATGTAGATTTAATTACCATGTTTAATGTTGTATTTTTTTGACTATTTAAATATGTGACGGAGTTTCATGATCTTTCGAATTTTAGAGTGAAATATATAGAGCGTACCCATCTTTAGTGCAGTTTAAACTACTAAGCAGCTACTTACCGCAATCTTAAGTTTCGAATGTATAGTATAATTATGCTAAGCTTGAGATTAGATTATTTCAATAGCCCGTTGAATCTGAAAATGTTTTTAATTGTGGAAAAAAATGGAACGATGAATGTTGAAAAATGAAAGAGATAAGTAAATCGAGAATGGAACACAATTAAGGTTCAAGTTTTATTCGTATGTGACTCATGATGAGTTGAACATAGCTCAGCATAAGCTAAGTAAATGATAAGATTGCGTCTATAACTTTAAATTCTGGAGTTAAGGTTGAGATCAATCTGAATGCACTCTATAGATTTCGCACTTAAATACCTAAGTTTCCGTCTGCATTAAAAGACTGCACACATGGTGAATAATTCATTTTTGAGGCTTGCATTAAAACATTTTTTGATTTGTAGTAGTATTTTTTTTTGGATAAAACATTTAAGTAAAAATTGTTAATCCATCTTTGTAGTCTATAAGATTGACAATAACTTTTGGTTTAAACGTTGATTCCATGTAATTGCATAATAATTGTGGAAAATAATTAGATTAGGTTAGAATTAATATTTAAAAACTTAGTTGACCCATCGTGCTCTCAAATTTTCTCTGAACCTACTACAGACGGACTGAAGACAAGAGGTCTTCTAGAGCTAGAGTTCCGATAAAGGTGTTTTATCGCCCACTTTGAGATATATAGAATTGCGACCTGAAATGTGCTTGATGATGGTGCAGAAGCTTAATTTTTGGTATAAAATTCCTGACGAAATAATAGATTGGTGAGATCCTCTATATTCCACATTTAGCTATTTACTACAATAACACATATATTTTGGTAGTGACACTTGATGAGCCACTGTCCTTTCGATACTTGGCATGTAATTATTTGAAACCAACTCGTCGATTATCAATCGTCTGGTGAGATTGTGGTCAAATATTAAAATATGTCGTATCTCCTTACAGTTCTACCATCTAAATATCGCCGGTACAACATGTTTTTTTCTTACATTCTCCGGTGTTAGCTGTAATTTCAGTATTCACACGTTTTATACATATATCATCCCATGGATACATAATCTGTCCATTTCCTGTTTTTCTCTAAAGAGTTTGCTATCAGAACGCGTCTGTTTAGCAAAGTCTTGTTCCTATTTTCGTCCATCATTATTTTTAACGTTCTTCTAGTTACGTTTCCATATCCCGCTAACTTATTACTCCCTAATTTCTGTATCGTCTTTCTTCTATAAAACTATTAAAGCGTGATTACTCCATATATTTTTGTTAAAATATATCTATAAGATACCTTTAAAGTGAGTTACAAGGAATAAAATCATAGTAGACGCATAGAACATATTACATAGTAGACATTCGCAAGTGAACGCGATAAGCTTGTAATATATAAAACAATACGCTGAGTAAATCGACTTGATCCTTTGATACGACTTGATGTATTGAATGTGTTTATTGTGGCGTATGACAAAACCTACACCATTAAGTAAAGTACGTTTCTAGTCCGATGAATATTTTCTGTTCTTGATAACATTCAGTAGCACCGGAGAACTCGTTTGGGGAGCAAACAGTCTCAATGTTTTGATACTTGAATAAGCTATGAACCTTATCTATAAATTGCTACCTATTTATTCCTTTTAGCAATTATTTCTTGCACTATTATAAATGCTGCAAGTGCTCTGTTATTGAAATAAGAATCGAACTGTTAAACCGCCATCTTGATTAGCATTTCGAATGCGACTTTAGTCGAAATGTAGGATCGAAATAATAACAATAATATGTATGTATATTGTGACTGGCCATAAGTACATAGAGTACGAAGGTTTATGTTTTTTACAAAAACTTTTTTATGATCGAGAAGTAGTCGGTAGGCGAAAGTATAATCTACGCAAAATGGCTGCCGTGTTAATATTCTTAAAATTTGAGAAGACACATTTTTTAATTGATTTTGATCAAATTATACATGCATATGCGGTTTATTCTTCTATTAAAGTATGTATTATTTTTATAATTGCGGACCCGCTCTTGTCATGCTTTGATAATAAAAAAATACTAAAATCCAACCGCAGCGCCTTCTACCTGGTTCAAATGTGAATCTAAATCACTCTTAAATCCACGTGAAGACTCACAGAAAATTCACCAAAGTCTGTCCAGCGGTTTAGGAGATGTTTAGTCACAAACACATGGACAGAAAAACTATGTTTATAAAGGTTTTTAATAATAATAAAACAATCTTTATATTTAACCTTTTCATTGTTCGTAGTACTAATACTAATATAAATTATGCCAAATCTACATTTTTTTTCTTTTGGGGGTATTCACTCATTCAGATACCACCGATTTAAAAAACAACCCAGTCATCGAGAACCACCGGCAAGAAACTTGTTCTGATTTAATTTTTCATGATATATATTTTCATAAAACATAGATAGTTACATACTTAGTTTTTAGTGGATACACAGAGAGGAGCATCACTTCCAGACGACACCATCGTTCATACATTGATCCACCCTATAAAAGCCTTTAGACATTAAAACCCGCTTGACATGGTCCTTGAACTTATTATCCGGTAAATTAGTATTGTGGTGTGGGATATTTAGAATAATATAGGACATACAGAACAAAACATAACTGGAAATTCAAAGCTATTGAAATTTACCTACGGGCGTGATCAGATAAGGAAGACTGTTTTAATGGGGCTATTCAAAAATTAATAAATAATGCTGCCTTCATTCTAGCTGGTGTGCTAGTGTTTTGTCTCTCGGCTCCTTCATAGAGCACGTGCAGTACAACAAAGGCTAAAAAGTAACTGGTTGGCAAGTAAAATATAACTCTCTACCGCATACGGTGGGGCTATTCGTAACTTGACGTGCTACTAATTGTGCCACCCGACGACGCTCGGTCTATTTATTTGTCACTCCTGGTTGGTAACGACTACCCATTTGTTTTCTAATGCTATTATAAAGTTTACCGGGTATATTTTCTCTCTTGTTTGTGTATTTTACGCTATTGATATATTAGATAGATATTTCTCTTTATTTTAATTTAAGGCTGATGGTAGTGTTTTCGTTTTTGGTGGAGAAAAATTATACAGTTCTTTTGAGGCTTAATCAGGTCAAAACTACTGAAAGTTTCGGCATATGATTGTGACCGCTTGATGTGATTTTTTTTGTAGACTCTAGGCTTCATGGTTTTGGAATTCATTGATTATTTGGCACTTTTTATGACGAACAAAAGGGACAGGGAATCGGCTAGTACAGTGATCGGCAAATTCGTCATCTAAAAAAGTCAAATATAAACAATAGAAAATATAGACTCTTTGGAATTTTTTTTTAAACAAGGGCTTTGTTTTAATACAGGTATTTTATAGGAATAATTAATGTATTATAAATTAAGTAACGATCAAATTTGACAGGGTTAATTAAAATTCCATACAATTCGTCCAGGTAAAACTCATTAACAAACTCGCAGACACTGCCTCGTACATAATTAAAGATTTTTTTTCGAACTGACTATGCTATTGGGTTGCAAGGCCTTTACAGCTTCACCGGACTACAGAATCAAAGAAAAACATGCCTGATTTAGTGTTTACACGCGAAGGAAATGAAGATTCTTTAGGTTATATGGACATTGTAAACTCTTAATAACGTTGTTTGTGATAATGAAAGACTATCTATAACGTACAAATTAGTCCGATTTGGTTGGTTTACCTTAAAACTATTTTTTTTTCTATTAAATTTCTAATACCTTTAAACGAGCAATTCTTGTATATTTTTATGTTGTTATACCCGTATATTCAGAATCTCGTAAACGGCAACAGCGATTTCCGTGAAACTTAGTATGCAGGTTGTTTCGGGGACGATAAATCGATCTAGCTAGATTTCATTCATAGAATACTTTTTATTTCAGTTTTCAGGCAATGAAAAATATAGCTAGAATGTAAAGGTATATTTCGATAGGCGAAACAAAAGTAGCTCAGATGGAAATCAAGCGCTTTAAAAATCCGTATAACACCGGTTGGAAACCGAGCCGCCCAATTTTTTTAATTTCTTATTTTTTTAGGAAACATGCTTATTTTGTGAGGCAAACCTAAGAGTTTATTTTAATTTAAAAATAATGTTATTATTATATTTATAAGCCTTTTTAATCAATTAGTACCAAAAATAATGATGATTATTACAATTTTTGTAACGCCTTCAACATAAACAAAAATACCTAAAAAATAATTGTCTTTTTAAAGAACCGAGCTAGGCTCTGTCGTCCAGGTTTTACATACATATATGAGAATGCTCATAAAATATATATAATACTAAATTCCGTAGTATTAATACTTACTATACATTTACTCATTTTGGTATACAACTAGGATCCAGACAGGATTATACAAACACATACACACGAATACATACATATTTTCCGTTTAACGTGTAATGTGAATTTTCCCCTAACGTACTATATGAATTTTTTCTTTAAAATATATACAGTTGCCGTGTTAAAAGTTATATCGATTGCCTGATTCGAAATCGGTTCGTCTGATTGACAACTGTTTGCTTGTGAACATGAGCGGTCCGCTTGAAGCGGTAGAATCTATTACTGAATTGGATCTAGAGGAGGCGGATCGTTTCGCACATCACGGCTATCTTCAATCTAGACAGGGACTTTTCTCTCGTCTTGTCGCCTGCCCGCTGTCATCGGCGACAACGTAACGGGTTTTCGATTCCGGACGATATTCACTTTGCACTGGCGCGATGCCGACGAGATATTATCGTGAGATTTCATTAGCTAATGGCCAATTACACTGAGTGACGCGTCCGGGGCAAATTGTGCACGTTGAAGCGTTACGTACGTCGCTTTCGACCGTCAACGATGTCTCTACATGTTTTCTTTCCAATGATATTATAACTAGAAAGCTTCAGATACGTCATAAGTGCCTTGACAGCGCCTTGTTAAATTTTAGCTAGTTAGCTTATTGTTGACGGTTGCCCTGTTAATCCGCCCGTATAGCAACATATAACTATTTCTTTTTTACCATCGATATTGAGAGTATACCATCTTACTTCCACATTTCGTCTTAAACAGTGTGGCGCTACAATACTACTCTACGTATGTGTGTGTTATCGTGCAATTTGTTTTGTCAAAATATCATGTAGGGTAACGTATCTTTAGTTATAATATAATAGTTTCTTTCCGATCACTAACGAAGTTACATAGTTATAGTTCAAATTTTATTATTTCATATTATGACACCCAATATCACGACAATTGAAGAACTATTCGTATTTTGTAACTAGCTGATAACCACAACTGTGTCTTCTTCCGTTATGATAATAATTTATTTACAGTAGGGTGTTGCTTATTTAGGGCATGTCCGAATTTTTCTACAGTATACACCTGAATAGGTTCGAAAAATATGAAAAAAAAACACATATCAAATAACAGCGCTTATTTTTTTAAATATCCTAGCCCCAACTGCACTCAAAGTTTTGAATGGAAATAACATGAAAGAAGTGCTGTTTTAATAAATTTGGATTTTTTAAGTCATGAACTAATAATCAGATAATATTGGCATATGGATATTCTTCTAGCAAATTTGACGATCTACCAAAAAGGTCTATTATGATTTTTTTGCTAACTTGATTGGTTCAAAAGTTATTCAAGATCAAAATAAAGTTCAAATATCGTATAAACAAACACACAAAATTCGCTATCTCTCTTATTAATACTAGTATAAAAAACACAAATATAAATATATATTTGTAAACTTGTATTTACATATTACTCGTTTAATCATAGATCGAGCACGCAGAAGAGACATGCCATAAAAATGTAAAGAGTAAGGACGTAAAGGCACCATCTTGTGCGGTGATCGACTCTGCGCACGCGACACGAGCGTTCTGTCGCGCAAACAAGCACGATTAGTGCGAGCCTCGTAACGTCCGGTTTACATGGAGACATTGCCATCTGCTTAGTAAAATTCTTTAAAATCGATTGACAGGCAACGCAAATTTTAAGATATAGTAAATATATGAGCACTAAAAAGAGGTTTTGAAAATACGTACCCTTAAATAGTGTACGATTATTTCTCTAAATTTTTGGTAAGCAACCCTATCGAATACACAAGTCATTTAATAATAATACAATAGCGAGATATTAATATTGTATAAAGTACCGAATAAATATAAACTGGTTATTACTACATATTTAATATTTGATAAGAAACTAATTGAATAACACCTTCCAAAAGGCTCTATAATTGGAAATGTCAATGAAAAATGAACACATAGAAATATCTATTTTTTTTTCCAAACAAAATTATTCACACTATATTGTTTAATATATTAGTTAATTGTATAATTTACACAATTATTTACACTATACCATGGTATTTATTACATTTTTATTCTCGATCTGACTACGTTATTGACTTAGCAAGGTCTTAACACCTTCACCGGACTACAATATATTTATTACAAACAATTTTAACCGATAGTGTTAATAATTAACTTTAATATGATTAGTGCACGTAAATTTTGGAAAAATATCTTTGTAATAATCTAAATATTATATTATTATCACTTAAGTTTATTTATAATTTTATTCATGACAAAAAGTTACTGTCGCGAATGAAATGAAAATTTTGTATTGGTAGAGCCACGTTGAAGTTATAACTGGTTTCAACATGAATGGGTCGGCTCGTCCGGGGTAGTAGCACCCTCTCACAGAAGACCAATGTAAAGTAACAGTGCTTTCATTATTGCGTTTCGTTCGGTCAGTGAGAGTGCCCGAGACCCACTTCCCCTCACTTGACCTCTCCCTTCCACTTCCTTCTTCTCTCCCTTCCCCCATTCCCCCAAACATAGGCTGGCAACGCACTTGCAACTCCTCTGGTGTTGCTGGTGTCTGTGGACGGTGGTGATCACTTAACATCAGGTGAGCCGCCTGTCCGTTTGCCTCCTACATGATATAAAAAAAAAAACAATCTCTGCTTAAGTTTGTTTATTTTATATCGCTTTGCCTGATGTGAACACTTTGATGCTTGACGTATATATAAATGTTTCTCTTAGGAATTTATTGAGAACTTAACACCACAATATTGAACGTATTTCATTTAATATCTGTTAAAATTGGTTATGGGATAACGTCTGGCTATGATATTACTTGACTTGACTACTATAACATTAGTAACAAACGAGAACAATGACTGAACAAACTGAGGATACTTTAGTATGATGTGTAGTAAGATATCTGTATTTTATTATTAAAAAAGTATAAGCCATTCTTAACTCAAATGTGTCTGTGTTGAACATGACTTGTTCTGTCTCCCTCCTAACATAGCTCCTAAATACGGGCACAGCTGCTTACGAAATCGGTGTTACCGCCATGTAAACCAGCTTTACATTGCAGTCGCGCGTGATTTATCCGCCGAGGCGTGCCCGCTCGGTTAACAAACAATAAATACTGGTAGCGATTTAAAGACGCGTCGTAACGTTAATCTGTAAACATCCTAATGCGGTCGACATTGCTTTGTATTGGATTACAACGTTTTATATCCAACTAAGTCGCTTGAAATATATTTTGCGCGATGCGGTTTAGTGTTTGTTCTTGAAAAATGTTTTTATTATTGAAGTTAAAATTCTTTAGGCGTGACTAGGAGGCTACTGGACAACAATGCATCGGAAGTCCGTTACGGCAATATGGCGTCACGTTGCTGTACCATCCGTTTAGATAATAATTATACATACTCAAAACTTCTATTAAATCATGATTAATTTAATTGATTACTTATCGCATTCATCTGTTCGTATTTTCTATATTTTATTTACTTTATAACAAAGAGTAGCTAATGATATCTTATGTGTTATTTAAGTACCGAATTAACTGATAGATGGACAGATGATAAAGCTTTGACTTAATTTGTTACTTACATTGAAACCAAACGGCAGCACGGTGGCGCATCCATATATACATAATTAATCTCTATTGTATGAGTATTTTTTTCAACGTTCTTTGATTGATTGGTCAACTATTTATTGAGAAAATCGAAAATATTTAAAAAGTTTTACTTTAATTACGTGTGACGGTTACACGCACTCATTTTTTTCTTATATCTAATGTTTTAAATAATTAGGATTTCTGTATTTTAATTCTAAATTGTTTTAAACAATGGTAGAATTAAGAAACAGTTCGTTACACTGGTTTATGAGGCGTTACAACCTATAATGTTGAGGAGTTGCAACGTATAATGACTGCCCTAAGGACCTGGTCCTTTTACGGTTGGTTATACTACAGTGCCTATTAGGTAGCCTACATGCCTGATTGCTATTTTATAATAATCTTCTATTTATACTATAACAAATCTGGACCCGTTACATTGATAATATTTGCCAAAAATGATTGTGGGTAATGTAGGGCGTGTAGTAGAATACAATAATAAGTATATTTCTCAAACTTTGTTTGCCTTTGTGTTTGTTGAACTTCAAAATTATTAGGTGAATTTTCAAGGGGTTGTCGCTGGTGCCGAAAGAGAGATAGAGAAAGAAATATATAGATTTTATTTTTTCAAATGGGCTTGTAGAAAAATATATTTTAATTTGAAATTATAGGAGTTTACTTAATATTGGTTGTACAAAGTCAATTAACATTTGTTAATAAGGCAAACAATTACTTTATTTGTCCTCGGGCATAAACCAAACGTTGTATACAGGGAAGTTTTGATAAGACCAAAAAGGGCTGAAAACATATTACTAGATAGATGTTGGAGTACGTTGTTATATATTTAAATATTTTATATGTGTGTTCATTAGGCCTTTTCAAATAATTGATTTATTTTTGTCTCGGAACCAGGCTCAAAAGTTTAGTTTAGATGTAACAATAATAAGGTAGTCCACATCGCACTTTTCGATTTCCCATAAGAATAACACAGGAAGAAATATATTTTTCTTCTGACTTTTGTAACTAGTGAACCACAAATAGCTATGCAATTTCCATAGAATTGAACGCCTTACAAAAAAGTTCTGACATCATTTTTCGAAGAATCAACTCAGTAAAAAGTTATTCGAGGTCAAAGTTTTTTTTAATTATCCATGTATTACTGTTGTAATATACTTTTAATAAATATTTTTTGATAGAAACGAACCTTTTTTTTACGTGGGGAAATCTCTTATCCCGGGGGAGAGGGTGGGTTATGTCCGGCTCGCACGGACTAAAACCCCACGGTGTACCGTCAGACCGTAATTGTTGGGGCGGCAAGGGATCGTACTGTCCGCCCGGCGGAAGGTGGCCGTCGGGCTCGTACTTATAGAGAAGCAGACTGGGTACACCAGCTGCCTCCACTTGTCCGCCGGACCTGTGCAACGAGCAGATGAGCCCCCAACCCATCCCCTCAGGTCCGGCTACAGTGGAAGGAGGAGTTGGGCAAAGCGCCGCCACCTCCCGCCGGTCCTCCGTTGACGAAGACGGTCACTGCGGGTCAACCTGACGCTAATGTGGCTCTAGCGATCTAAATAATTAATTTATAATATTTGTTAGTCACGAATACATATATGTTAAATAAAATTACTTGTCTGTTGAATTTATTATTTTTTTTAAACGCCCTACATGGGGAAAAATGATTCGTTCATCCAAGATAAATATAATTTCATATATGCACCATGAAATATTTTCTCATTGTAAGATAAAAAATTTCTTGAGAATTTAAAATAATATTAACCTAAAGTAAGCAAATACCATCTATTCCAAAAAACATATACTCTATCGTGTTAAGGTATTATCGTATAAAACCAAGAATATTTTTTTTCTTATATTAAAACATTTCGTATTCTTGGACGATAGCTTTTGTATTATACTAGCTTGAAGAGATTCTGTGTTTTAACTCAATAAATTAATTCTTAGTCCGATTATTTATACTTTCGGTTTAAGGACAGGGTGCTTAAACTGATACAAAATGGTATTCGATCAAGGATCGTTGATGTACGACTAAGGTTAATCTCATTAATCAAAAATTTAGTACTATTGGTTCAAGAGAAAGTAACTTTAGACGAAGATAAACACATTTGTAGGCAACATGGTAGAAATTTCATGTAAGATCATTGTTTTTAAAATCAAGAGTTTCTTTTTACGTTTGAGTAAGTATTAGTTTGTATTGATGTTATCGCTTACTTGCATTGAATAGTGTAATGTATTGATGCAAACTATTTTTAATTTGTACAGAGAAATCGATGATATTGATTTGAGATTGTATAATCTACGCAATAGATATTTTTTCTTTTTATAATCTAATATCATCTTTTGAGGAAGGAATATTATTTTAAATTAAGAAAATATATTATCAATCCAAATAATACAAATGTATTGAATCAAGCTGATAATAAATTGACTCAAATACATTCACCGGTGGCACATTCAGGTATAAACCTTGGAAAATATTACCAGGGTATTTAAGCTTTGCTATAATAACTGAAAAATAAAACCTATTTGGAAGTTTGTATTAGTTAATGCAAACAATTTTAGTAGGTTCTACATTTCAATCATTGTAGCAAATATTTTAAATACACCGATAAAATATTCCAAGATATATCTGAATGTGCCATTGGTATAAATATTTGAATCAAAGTTTAAATAATTATATACAAGAAAAATAAATTTAAATTACACATCACAAAGTAAGCTATACAAGATAATTTACATACAAAAATAAAGTTGAGTTGACGACATATTTAATACCATTAATTATTTTTACTTCTATATGCTGTACATTTACAATTATATTTATTTGAACAAAGTATCAAGATATTTTTTATTCATAGCTGCTTTGTTTACAAAACTTATAGATTTTACAGTAATTATCACTTAGTTTTTAAAATAATATTGATAAATTTAGTCTATATTGCAACTTTGAAACAACATAATTGTATAAATTGAGGCATTTGTGCACTAGTTGTGTTAGAACTATAACAAATTACACTAATGCATATAAAAAATGAAGTTCTTAGAAATAGTGACTTAATGTTTAATATCACAATTGTAGATATTATATACGTTAATACAAGTGACATATTATAATTTGCACAGAGGAACTACTTTATGAGATCTATATATATTTTAAATGGAATAAGTGACTTCCATTTCTCTGGATAACTTCGTTATTTTGTTAAATTAATTGAAATTAATTGAAAATTTATCTTTTTTGATTAAACGAGAAAATTGAGTGGATACATATCCTAATACAGTTGTGATTAGTGATTTACACATAATTAAATACCAAATTTGAGTACAGAGCACATTTTTATACACTTATTTATCAATTGTGTTTCTTGTGGAGTATTTCATATTTTCCAAGGATAGGAAAACTTCAACATTTTTATAGTTTTTGGTGTGTGATATTTCTCCTGTATTTTTCCATTCTGCTATCACACCTAAATACAGTGCGGTTTCACTTGTAAGCCAATCTATGTTAGTTTTGTTTAAATCTGTAATGAAACATTCTTGTACCTACAACAATCCAGTAATCACAACAAGCATAATATAATACATATTATAGTAGACAGTTATTTAAAATTAGCTTATTTGTTCTGGAGCAACATTGGGATAGACAAACAAACAAACCATGCAACTTGTAACACTTAATTATATACAAACTTTATAACTGTAGGTATCAGAATATTTTAAAGCAATGCTATGAAATTTATTAAGCATCATGTATTTAAAGGCAGTGAAAAGTCATTACCTGGCTATGTATTGTAATATATGTTTATATATACTAGATTAATTATATTATTGATATAATTTCTATGTTGTTTTTTGTATTCTTGAAAATTATAAGATTACCTATGAAACATTAATATTCTGAATTTTCCAATCCAATAAGGTATGTCCTATTTTGTTTTTTTTTTACTATTTGACTGGTCATTTGTATATGGTCTTCTTTTGTGCTCAAGGACCTGAAAAATAATATCTGATCTTATCATTTATGACAAATTGTGAGCTTTCACAGACTTGCAATTAATTTTTCTTGACCAAACTCATTTTATTCACAGATTTGTATGCCAGAAGATTCTCCTTGCTATAGTTTTGTAATAATCATAAGTAAGCCACCTAGAAAGAAAAAAAATGTATAGTTGTTTTTAATACATCCCATAATATTAATCATACGGATTAATTTATATAATATAATCTGTGATGGCTAGTATGGGTACATTTAACATAACTAACTCGTAAGACAAATACAGAGAATATTTTGTACATACTTATATAAAGATTATCACTTACTTGTTCAAAATGTATGTGAATAATTGTCAAACAGTAATAATATGGAGTAAATTTTTTTTCTTTTGCTGCTAAAGCCATTGTTTTGAGAGTTGTATGAGATTATATCTTTTCTTCAGGTGAGGTCTCTATCATGTTTTTGAATCAAAATCTGGAAATATTCTTATTTTATATTTATAGGTAGGTATATTTATAGGTAGATATCCCACAGCTTCATCTCCTACATCAAGCTCTTGACCTTTAGGAAATGATATTGAACAACTAGTTACTGTTGTTATATTTTCTGTTAGTACCCGAGTTAACAAATGGAGTACAATGATTAGACCAATAATACTCATATAATTATAACCATGTATAAATATTTGCTTAGGTACATAGTATTGTTACGTAATTGCCATACCATCGCTTCCAAGTAATTTTATTTAGAACTTATTGTAAACCCATAAAATGACATAACCCTTTTAGCTGTTCATCAATTAATTTACTAGAACAAACAAAAATGCGCGAATGATGCTAAAGACCTACTTTTATATAATCTTATAAAAATTTTATCAGCCGGCTTACCAAATATCAATTTTATTTATTACATACCAGCGTTTGCGCTGAATTTGATTTGACGATTATCCTGTTTCTTTAACTGTTAAAAAATCTAAAGTTGTTTGTAGCGAAGGTTAAAAAACATGTTCGCGCACGTCTGTATGCAATATGAGAAACACAATGGCATGTTACGTAGATTAAATTGTGTATTATAAGAAATAATACTTACTGCGAAAGGAAGTAATTCCATCTTCTGGCATATATCATGAGTCCAGTTAATTACTTATTCAGTAATTTCTTTAAAAACATCTTTCACAACACAGTGTCACACTTCCGAACACAAACAAAATGTAACTAACATACTGCAATTCAAAATTACTGATGCTCAATATAATATTGACGAGTGTGCGAATGTCGATAACTCCGCAAAATTAAGGTTCTTATAATATGTTCAAGCAATATAAAATCCATTTTTTTTGTACTTTCAAAGTGCAATTAGGAATAGGACTTTAGTATAATAGCGAAATGTTACTAAATAAACTCGAAATAAACTGAAAACGTGTTATTTGTACAATTAGTACAAAATTCAATTCCACCATCATTTATCATCATCAGAGAAGACGAACAGGAATACACGGTCTATATACGGTCTAAGTTCTTATTGTTTCCTTTATTATATTCTAACATTTGTCATATTAGAAGGAATTCACTGGCGGATAAAATTTTTGAGATGTAATGTCTCACTATTTCACATATATTTACAATAGATTAGTTATCGGTTTATTGGTGTATTCTGAGCGAGGTGGTTTCGTTAGTGTAAAAATACTTCTAGAAGTTAAGACACCAATATCCATTGCGTAGTGAACAATTAATAGTTTAATATGGAATAATTAAATCATAAGGTAAATTCGTGTAGTGAGAGATTATTGCATGAAGCCATCCCGAGCTCATCATTTTTTTTTATTTGCTATTTTTACGTAGCCCAGTTTCTTCTAACGACAATCGATATCGACGTATTAGGATGTACAACACTAGATTACGCTTTCTTCGAGAAATTAATTCATTTAAATCGACTGAATGATTATTTTCAGCCAAGAATTCAAAATTGCTTGATCCAGAATTCCAAAATGTCGGCGGCAAATAATGAGTTTAAGCTCAAAATAATATTATTTTTAACTATAATTAAAATAACCATAAAATAAAATCTTAAGTAGAAGTTACCGATTTCTGTAGCAAGTTTTTTAGAAGTCTTCAATCTGAGAATTTTGATGTGTTGAGTCGATGAAATATTTTTTTACAACGAATAAATTCAGTGTATTGACGCAATTTATTAAAGTTTCTTTGACCGAAAACGTGTATTATATCAAAATGAATAAAATTTGTTCGAGAGGAGAAAAGTTAAACGTATTTAGTGAAGAAGATGATTATTTTGTTCCAAAAATTTTAAATATTGTTTTAAAATTGCATTGCTTTCATTGTAAAGAATAAATTCAAGATAATAAAATTGCTTGGATGAATAGAAATAGCTTTGGTTGAATTAAATCACGAAATTCTTTTTTTTCCGTGTAGTGTTCTTTATTTACTGTTTTTCTTTTTAAATATTTATTATTTCGTTCCCCTAACTGCCCTAGTTGGTCATTACTCCCTTTGTTCTGGTTAATCGCTATAAATTGTTACTGTGGTTCGCGGAAGATAAATCTCAAGAGCACAATAATAGCAATTCATGGAACATTATAATCGTTCACGGAATCAATAAGGACCGATTACTCGGTGCGGAATGTGACACCGCTGTCGCAGACTTCATTAGGATCTACAGTTTTTGTTTCTGCAAGACGTATTATTAAAACTGTGCGATATATATCGAAATAAGAAAATATATCTTCTTTTCTTATTATTTTTCGAAATTCGTTATTTCACGATATTTTTACTGATTATATTCTTAATAGTTAAAGGCAACGTTCCTCTCTGTCTGTCTATCCGTTAGTGTGATGTAGTGTATAATTGAAAACCGATTAATCAATTAACATAATACCATAATATATATGATGTCTATAATCACAGATATATTTTTTGACCAAGTTTATATATATCTTTTGTTACAATTAGGTAATATGTAGAGCAAGTAAATACATCAAAAGTACACTAAATGGACAATATAACTACCAGTACATTGTATTGTAATCATTTAACGGCTCATTAAATAATTAAATAAAATAAATCTTGTCATGTTAAAAATCTTTATTAAAGACTGTTTTATAACAATAATAATTTTGTAATACACATGAACGGAAACGCAGGCACAGCTAGTTCTTTATAATTAAATTTCAGGTATGCATTCAGTTAATTTGCCAGTACTTATACCTGAATAACTTCAACTTAAAATAAACAGATAACTAGAAAATGAATGGTATATTAGAATGTAAGGAATTACAGTAATCAATAATCAAATATTATGGGTAAAACATAACCATAAGATATAAATTAAAATAATATCTAGTTTATGGTTGATGCTATGAGAAAGGTAATTCAAACGTTTCAAAGTGGTAATAACAATCGTAGATATTTTCTATTAAATATTCACGCTTCTCGGTTCTCTCGACATAAATTCAACTTTTACGATGTCGAACGATATTGAGAATAACCGTTGCAGTGTCGGTTACACAGTGCTTGTTTAATCGCGTTCTACTAAATTCCGATTAGTCAGAGGATGGCGTTAACGTCTCAAAACGGCGAAGCGCCTTACCGACGATCATTCTTGCCTTATACGTGTCGGTTTATGTTGTTAAAGTGCGTTCTCCAACTGTTTTGCATAGCTACATGTGTGATATACCTTTTATAATCCTAGTAAGATTTGCCAATTATTTATATACGCTTTTCATAAAACAATGGGAACTCCGTCCTTCTTTATTCTGATACCCGTTTTAAAAATGCTTGGTCGAAAGTATTGGTATAATGAGTTAAAGTATTTTTAGTGGACGATGCGTCTCTATGCTGAGTTATTTACATGAACATCTATACTTTTTCTATGCCAGTGTTTTTCAACGTGTGGGTCGCGACACCCTGGGAGGCCGCTAAGTCTCTTTAGGGAGATCGACATCACCGTTTGTATCAAATAAACAATAAATAAAATAAAAACTTATGAGGTCTTAAAATTTTGTATAAAATTAACAAAAAAATTAAAAAAGGACTTATGCGAACTCTTTTGTATTTATCCAAATCCTATTTATGAAAATGAATATGTATGTTGGATTGAATATTTGTAATATAATAAAATACATGAAAAGAGAACAACGGGTAGGGGATGATGCGAAATATGTCTTCATACTAAAGGAGCCATGCCATGAAAAAGGTTGACAAACACTGCTCTATGCAATGATCTGTCGTGTTTAGGTTAATTAATTCTATATTGTATTAGGATAAATTGTATTGATTTCTCTTATCAGGTTATGTTGCAATTCTGTGTGTTAAAATGATTGCATCATTGCAATTATAGTTGGCGAATAAAAGGCATCCAACAACATTGTAGTCTTGCTTTTAGTCCAACAAACCAGTTATACATATCGCTACGATGTGTTGCTATTCTCGCCTCGGTTATACGTGTTTCTGATAATCAAATTGATGTTCTATAACCTGTGTAAATTGAAGTCATGATAGTTCCGTGGTATTGCATGGTAACCGCGTCGATCGATGTAGTTAGAACCAATGCAGTGAACTGCAGTTTTCGCTAAAGGAAAACATCGTATGGCACCAAAGCATGGTTGTAGCACTTGTTTCTGTATTCTAGTAGCTACCCTTAAGAGCTAGTCTGTCTAGGTATAGTATGTTTACTATTTTAGACCACGTCTTAATTTAATCCTTCGAATCGCTAGTCATAATAGTTTAAGCTCCATACAAACGAATGTATGAAAAATTTAGACAGTAGTCCGGTGAAACTGTAAAGGCGTTGCTAGGCCAATAGCGTAGTCAGTTTGAAAAAGAAAAAAAAATAGACCGTATAAAAACCGTTTGCTAATTCGTAACATTAAAAAAAATCTCATCTTGTTAACAATTTAAAAAAGTTCGTGTTTACCGGGACAATAAACTGACCCTTAATGTAATTCGTAAAGTAATCGGTAATTGACGAAACACGGCGCCGTGATCCTGTTCGCTATAAATATGTCCGCCCGATGTCGAACTTTAACCTCCTCAACGATCTACATGGTTCCGTTGCGAGAACTGTCCCGTGTTAACTCCTTCGCTGATCTGTGGGTAATTACATTCGACTGAGATTACCTTCGGCCTTTCGTCGGTGTGAACGTCGCCTTGTCTATTTATGAACAGTATATATTTGTAATATTGAGCAGAAATATCCAGAATAAATTTTGAAATAGCGTAATGTACCGATTCACTTTTTTGGAGACGGTTTCAATATTTTTTATTCGTGACTAGCAGTGCCCGCTTTTTTTTCTCGATCTCACTACGCTATTCACCTAGCAAGGTCTTAACAGCTTCATCGAACTACTAAGCAGTGCCCGCGATGCCGTCTGCGTAGTGCCTAATTAAAAAAACAGTGAGCAATAAAATCATGTGAATGTATTGAGTCCATTTATTTAACTACTTTTCTCTGGTACTTAAGTCGCGACGGTATTAAAATTACAATAACCTTTGATAGAGTGAACCGATTTTAACGAAACCAACACAAATGTTGCTCGACGATATGCTTCATGATCTTATTAGATTTTATTATGAACGCAATACTTTAGCAGTTATGCGTATCCAAAGAGACAGTCAGACAGACAGACGTTTCTAAAAATTATTGAAATATATTTTATAACTTATTCTAAGACACCTGCAACAATCTTTTTCACAGAAATCAAAAAGTACAGACACGTTAGATTTACATTATTATTATATATATAGAAAATAGTACGTACGTCTACACAACCATTACACATAATACTTTTAATCGGAATCTTGGATAGTAATATAGTGACTTTTATATTTGCTAGCGAGCAACTCAAAACATATTAAACGGATTTTCTTGCGCTTTTCACCAGTTGGTAAAATGATTCATTACGGAAGGTTTATGTATAGAATTTCGGTATCGGTACAATTGGTCATTGGTATAACTTGTAGGTATGTAATTTATAAAAAAAGGGTTTTTTTATTATTAGGACGGGACAACGTCCGCTGGTCCCGCTAGTTACACATCAATGAAGGATTGTTGTCAATAAAAAATGATATACAAAATTAGATTTTTTTAATAAATAATAATTTATGTATTTCACAACGTAGTAACGATAAATGTATCTGAATTTCGAGGACATTATCGCAAAGTTGTCGACAGTTACAATAATTGATATATACAACGTAATAATTCTTTTATGTCAGTCTGTTTGTGGTTAAGGCAATTTTATACAGTTTGAATTGAACTCTATAATGAGTATATTGTCAATATGATTGAAAGACTCATCAGAAAACAAACGAAGGCGGGCTGTCAAACGGTCGTCGAGGAGTCGTTATAGTATGCGACATATATGTATTCTTACGAATAGTCTGTAGGTATATGATTTCAAAATCAACTCTAGTGAAAACCTGACCTCGTTGGGATTTGAAAGTCTATGAAATGAAATAGCAATGCTAAAAAGAGACAAACTTATAAATGTATAGGATTTAACGTACGAGAGAATAAAATAGAATACGTTCTGCAGTGTTCGCGGTTTCCTCATTGTGTATCGCACCATTTTATACTTACTTTGGTCCGAGCGTTGTACGTGTGTGAGAATGTTTGCGTATTAAATATATAACTTAAGAAATATCGTTTATTTCAGTAGTTTATCTTTTTTTAAATGTTTCTCTTGTACCGCGGGAGGTCTGCTACATGTTTTTTTAAATATAGACTCATATACTATCTACTCTATACCTATATCTCTTTATAAATTGAAATAATATTCTCCTATTAAATCACTGCCAGTAAATAAATTCAATGAAAAAATATTAATCACAAGATATATAAAAGTTAAATTATGATAAATAAGAAATAACTGGTTAATTTAAACTGCGAATGTTGTAAAAAACGTTTAAATTATAACAAAATCAAGGTAAAAGAGGTAAAAAAAGTGGTTTTCGACGTAGCGTGTATCTTAACGAATTGTCATTAATGGCGGGAATATAGCTTATTAGCGAACAGTTTGATAAAAAAAAAAATAGTCACAACTTACAAGTCAATCAAACGTTGCGACTCGCGAGTGTCATCCGCGTAGTCAGTCGCGCCGCTCTCCTTATTTGGCTTCCTGTTTGATAGATTAAGCGTCCTGTTGAGTCTTCGTTTAGTTATGTCGGCGGTTAACATATAAATTATATTTCCGTAACGTTATTAAAAACAAAATGCAACATAATAATTTATAAACATTTCCTATATAGTTCGTTTTTTTTTTAACTTTATTTTTGACAATCAATTTTTCTGATGATTACTGCCATTGTCGCGTCGTCAATAATATTACAAGCTTCGTGCGATCACTTCAATATTAAGCGTCGTGTAAGTCAATATTCTAACAAGATGGTGGATCCCGTCTTAGAACCTTTTAGAGAGCTTTTGTGGCATCTCAGAATTTCATGCTCCGTGGTATTATTTTCCATTCACTTCACTTATGCACAGTAAACTAACTATATTACGTAAAACACCACCATATTTACAAAATATAGAGTGAAATAACACAAATTATGAATAAAATATAAAATCCAGTACATGACTGATTAAAATCCCGCCAAAAACTCTTGTTTATTTCTGTTGTCACATTGTTAGTTTTGTACTTATCAGTATAGATGGCGTTGTTTTAAATATGAACTTGTAATCGGATATTCACTAAAACCATTTGCTTCTTGGTTTTCTACTTGGCCATTAGTAGCATTTGTGTTTTTTTTTTATATATTTTACTAATACATTATTTCTAATAAAGACAATCAAATAAAAATTCCAGAAATATCTATACTATGAAATTCTTGATTCGTAAAGATCTTTTTTTTTTCTATTCTGCAAACTCTTGGTCACCTTTTTCGGCTTATTTGTTGTATACGTGAAAAATCGTTTCTGTGAGCGACTATTGGGTGTCTTTATTTTTTTTATTTGTTTATTTTTTATATTTTATTTAAGTATTATCTATTTTAGGACGGCTTTTTCATGATGTTATTGGCTTTATGGCGGTTCCATTTTGAACCTTTATGGACTTCTTTAAGTTATATTTCACTCGTAAACATCTTCAGAAGCACAACACAATGAAGGCAGAAAAGTTCAGTTGTATTTGCTTTACTTTTCAGATATCTCGGATAGTTTGCGTGTTAAAAAAATTAGAATACAATAAAAAGTATCATGGAATTATATGCAAAGTAAAAGAGAGGTATAATTGATTACACAAGAGCGGTATGCTCGTCAATATCGTTCAGTCATACATCCAGCTAATGTGAACGCATACCCCGAGCCTGTCAATTTACAAACTCAACTGTCAATTTATGTTATTATTTATATGTCAATAAAATTGATTTATTTATGGAATATATATTTTAAACGAGACTGTCGTGTGAATATGAAATGAAGTGACTATGAAGTCAATTGAATTTAAATCGGTAACTACTGTGAGGCTCTTTGGTTATAAATAATCTATTGTAGCGAGACGGACATTAGAATAATCTAAACTCACCCATTTGAAGTGGCTCACAGATATTTCCAATTATTTGCTGAAATAACTTTATTTTCTTTGATTGAATGGCGCAACTCTGCACTTTCTCATTTTAATATGTGTTACGAATTTATTTCACGGATTTTATGCGAATTGCTGATCAATAGAAATATGCGACGATCTATTTCCCTATTCGTAAATGGAACATTTTAAGGTAGTTCTTTAAATTTACTAATGTGCACTATACGATTCTACTTAGAGGTCACTCGGCAACATTCGCAACGCGTAGTAAAAGTTTTTTTTTTATTTTTTTCGAAATGACTACGCTATTGACCCAGCAAGGTCTTAACAGTTTCACCGGACTACTAAGGCGAGCGCTTAAGGCACTCAGCCGGTTTTATTTTGGCAACCAGCTCAAGGGTACACGGCACACCTCGGCTTGGCTGTTGCCTGTTGCGTGCAAAATCGTGACCTATCTTAGCTAACCTAGCTAACTATTCATATATGTATGAGTTGTTGAAACGTATATGTGTACCAAGCATACACGCCTCAACAACTCCATATATTTATTATCGGAAAATTGAGTTTTTCTGTTCGATAAGGAAAAAAAAAGTAAACCCTTCCACTTTCATGTGTAAGCGTGTAGAGCGTGCACGTGTGTGGGGGTGATCGTGTAGTGTTGTAGCGGTGATGTATATTTGTGTGTCACCGTATTGCGCAAGCAACGCACTCAAGGGCTCCCTACCGAGGGATCGAACCTAGGCTTGAGCCGCTGCTGTAGGAGGCCTAATCGGGTTACGTTGTAAAAGCAGAGCATTAGGGCGCTTTGGTATATGGAATTGTTTTGGTGTGGAACTGTTGATAAAGTATCGATATTCTCTATATTATTGTTAAGGAATATCGATATTTATTACTAATTATTTTTGGTCGATATATTGATTTCGTATATTATCATCTTTTTAAGTTATAAAACAACAGTTTCGTCTTAGTTTGGTTAGGTTAGGCTAGACTTGCGTAAATAAACAACGTTAACCCCCCGCGGCAGCGGTTGGCAAGCGCGACGCATTTAATAGCAAAGTACCATATTTTGTTCAGTATTGTGATATAATTATCGACGCTCGATATATTTGTTTAATACATTTTTATATTTAAACTTAACGCGTAAGATATTTGATGCATAAAATAATTGTAAATTAAATCTATTCAAGTTTATTTACATTATATTATGTTTTTTTCTTTCCTTACTTTATTTCATTGCTTACCTACCTGAGATACTTTTGTGATAAAAAAATATTGGAACTATGGTAGTAAAACAAATAATGAAATAGCAACAATAGTAATTAAAATACGTTTCGGTTCAACCCCAGGTTGGCGAATAGTTGACCCTGTCATTGGTTGACACTGTTGGTGTGTAACAGTAAAATATGGAAATTATCATTAATCAAAATATGTTATTGCAGATCATCAAATATTATAAAACTAAATCCTCTGCCATCTGTCTGTCTGTCTGTTCGCAATAAACTCAAAAACTACTCAATGAATTTTCCTGCGGCTTTCATTAATAAAGGTAGATATAGTGATTCGAGGAAAAGGTTGAGGTATATAATTTATCAAGGTTTTGATGTGAAACATCTATAGGCGCGAGCAAACCTGATTATTGGCGTGGCGAGTGTGTGAGACGTGGCTACGCGATGCCATGCGCAAGCGACTGTGCGCAATTTTTCTTACCACACTGAGCTCGCATACATATAGTGTAATATGAGAGTTTGAGATTCGTTCGATTCGAACAATTTCGATGTGTCACGTCTGCCAGGCGTCCCGTGACGACTTTTTTTTTTTTATTATAAGGGCGGTTTAATGTCCGCCGAGCCCGCTAGTATAATAAAGTAAAAATAAGTATAGTAATAATTAGTAAAGTATAATGACTATAATCGAGTACGCGTCTTTCGCTCCATCCCGTATAATTAACTAATTTCTTTGGTTCAAACTCCATTGGCAATTATTATAATTCCCATTTAGGAAATTTGTAGCACCGTATAAGCTGAATCTTTGGTAATATTATAATTAAGCATGTCAAGAATCTATTGACACCGCCAAAAAATACATACTCTGCGTTCTACGACCAGCGTTGATATTTTAATTTATTCCGCAAGATGTCACGTATGTAGCAAAAAACGTTTGAAACGATTTATCAGTGCACGATTTTAGAAATAGAAAAAAAAAGTAGTGCAAAAAGACGAATGCCAGTCGTGACCGCCTGTGAGCAATTTGGCTTAGTGGAGGCGTGTTACCGTCCGCCGACAGGTGAATACAACCGCGCGGTGCTAGCATCGGCCAAGTTTCACCCACAATTAGCTGTTACGTTCCGACACCAATTAAGCCGGTCGACACGTCCCCAGATCTCCGTTTAGAAGAAAAATAAAATAGCTATTCTTTTTATCAAGAGTTTGTGTCATTCATTTTATTCGATTATCCGACACAAAACACATATACGAGTTGTTGAGGTATTTATGCTTGGTACACATATATGTTTCAATAACTCAGTACCTGGGCGACCGAGCCTAGCTCGGTTCTTTAAAAACACTTTTAAATTAAAATAAACTGTTAGGTTTGGCTTATAAATTTTTTTTTTCACAAAAAAAAAATATATGTCTTCTGCTGTCACACGGATTCGACTAGGGTTCACTGGGGTTACACGGATTTTCGAAGCAGCCGATTTTCATCTGAGCTATTTTTGTTTTGACAGCGGCGGCGAATTTACCTTTATATTCTAGCTATATGTTTTCATTGCCTGAAATTTCTTTTAAAAAATATCTATAAATAAAATCTAGCTAGATCGCTTTATCGTCCCCGAATCTACCTACATACTAAATTTCACGGAAATAGATGACGTCGTTTCCAAGATTTTGAATATATACAAATATAAAAATATACAAGAATTGCTCGTTTAAAGG
>JACEII010000009.1:2150029-2165214 GCA_014332785.1 Antheraea mylitta | reverse complement strand
ATACAAATATAAAAATATACAAGAATTGCTCGTTTAAAGGTATTAGATATATGTATGAATGTGTAGCTTAGCTTAGCTCCGATAGGTCGCGAATTGCATGTATCAGTCAACAGCTCAAGCTGAGGTGTTCCGTGCACACTTGAGCTATTAGCCCAAATAAAATCGGCTGAGTGCCTAAGCGCTCGCCTTAGTAGTCCGGTGAAGCTGTTAAGACCTTGTTAGGTCAAAAGCGTCGATAGTTCGAACAAAAAAAATAGTTCCTGGAGCGTTCGTAAATAACAGATAGGTACCATTAAAAACATAACAACTACTAACTTCTATTCGCGACTTTGTCTGCGTGGAATAATGACTTTGGGCCAACTAACACGCAGCGGAAGCTCTCAAAAGGAAAAAAAGACCTTCATTGGTGTTCCGTTCCTATTGGTCTTAGCGTAATGATATATAGCCTATAGCCCTCCTCGATAAACAAACTATTAATGAAATAATTTTTCAAATCGGAATGAAACCTTACATATTTCCGTACAAACTTTCAATCCCTATTTCCTGTGTTTATTTTTAACACGTAAGGGTGAAACTTTTACAAATGTCATATTTATTTATATCGAATCAACACCCTAAAAAATAAGTTTCAAGCTTTGAACTCTAAAAATGACGATACTTCCATACAACTTTTTATCCCCCTTTCAACATCTTACAACCCTATTGTTCGAGGGGGGCAATTTAAAAATGGACTCGACACGGTTTAACCCTTTGGGTTATTTAAATGCAATGCTAGATGTCGGTGATAAATTTAACAAAAGGGGCAAATATTTAAAAGAAATGTTGTAAATAATTATTAGATATAGTCTCATTTGACGTTACCAAAATATTAACTGGCTAATTAGAGTCGTCAAGTAAATTTTTCATTATATGTTTTGAAATTTTACTTACGATATTTTGATAACAATTTCATAGTGATTTCTTTCTAAAACTTATCATTTATATTTCTTAAGGAAATAAAAAAATTTTTAAACGTTAAAAACATATGTATGGGGACATAAAAATCTTAGAAATGTTAAGGTGGGCATGGCCTAAAAAGTTTGGGAGACACTGCTCTAGGCTATCGGTGTACCAAATTTAATTTAAATCGGTTTAGAAGTTTCGGCGTGAAAGCGCGATAGACAGACAGAGGTACTTTCGCATTTATAATATTAGTAAAGATTATTGAAATCCTCTAATTTTTTACAGGTATCTAGTATTTACCGAGTAATTAAACTATTTGTCTGCAGATGTCTTAGTTACGTCCCAGTTGTATTGTAATTAACATGTTGCCAACTTAAAAAAAAAAAATTATTAGGAGCAACTTTGTAACGATGCATTAGAATTGTAAATTCTCTGTTATTACACTTCGTATTCATATTTTTATAGTTTTTTTTTGTTTTCTATAGTAGTCATAGAAAACGGAAATTATTCGTATAATGGTTGTATATTTTACCTATATACGTTTTAATGAGTAGACATATATGTTGCAAATGTCTAAAAAACTAACATATAAATTTTGAAAAATATAACTTATATAACTATATGGAACCCTACTACCAGAACCACATTGACAAAATCGAGCGAATCCAAAAGAAATTCTTATATCATCTTGCGTTCTTTGATAATTAGTATCGTACTCTAGATTCATACATTCATGGACATGTAGATGCTCCGGATATGTTGAAAAGTCTTAACTTAAGTAACCAAAAAACATTTTGTGTGTCGATTGTGGTAAACAATCGAGAACCAACTTGGGTCAGCATTTTCCCGTTTATCGAATGTGATCGTCATATAATAGAATACAAAAATGATATAGATTTGTTTCCCTGTTGTCCTTTAGCCTCATTGAAAACTAAACGAAAACAGCATTATCCTAACTACAATTACATATAATTTTATAACCGTTCTTTTTGTTTTATGTATTATATTATTCTTTATGTAAATGAGAATTTTGGAAGTTAAATTTTAGTTTTAGTTATTTTGTTTTTATGTTTTCTTACGCAAATGCATTGTTTGAACAATGTAAGCTGTGTTTACGTCTAAAAGTGTTTAATTTTTAAGTATATTTACGTACTAGCCTCTGTCCGCGACTTCGTTCGCGTGGAATAGATACACTAACACCAACACTAACACGCAGCAGTTCTCAAAAGGAAAAAACATCCCGATTTTGAAACATTTTTCATTTCATGATATATAGCCTATAACCATTCTCGATGAATGAGCTACATAACATTGAAAGAATTATTGAAATCGGACCAGTAGTTGCTGAGATTACCCCCTACAACGCCACAACATCACAAACTCACAAACTTTATTTATAATATTAGTATAGATAAAGTGTACATTCAAATTGTAAGATTCGTCACACAGTTTCGTCTAAGAACTACCATTTTGTCCATCCATTTGGTCTACCAAATAAAAAAAAAACTAATAATATATAATTATTTAATTAATAGATATTACAATAATTCAATTAAAAGTTCATTTTTTCTTGTTTCAGGAACACAGCGGATTCGAAAGTCCGACAAAGTAGGTGTACCTCGTTTTTAATTCAAATGGATAAAAAAGTTAAATAAAATTTTGTATTAAAATCAAAAACGATCAGAAGTTTTAATCAATAATCAAAGAACAAACTTGTTAGCCCGTCGACTGACGTAGTTTAGAATACTTGAGAATAAGTCTGAATTTTCGGTAAAGGAAAAACATCCTGATGAAGTTGTAGGTTTGATAGGTTTGTTTAGAGCCCAAATGATTAGTTACCACCTTTAAAAGTTGAAAATCGGTCGCTAAGTAGCTATACGTGTGTTTGGGCAGCTTCATTAGAGAGCCACTTCTATCATTTTTTAATTAAAATAAATTATCTGTTATTCGATACAAATGCTAACACCATTGTGAAAATGAACAATTTAAGCAGAATTTGTACAATATTTTTTATACATTTTTTTATCGTTGTTAAAAAGTTGGTCATGGTCTAATATTGGTTTCTGCTGGCAATATAATTTTGTCTCTAAAAATTTAACCGTATTAAAATCTATATTCTGTAGTATTTACAGTTATTTCGACTAGCCCAGGATACTATCACCCTCTCATAGTAACACCGACGTGAAGTAACAGTACTTGCATTGCGTTTTGTTCAGTCACAGAGCGCCGGAGGCACCCCTCCCCCCTCTCCCCATGCCCTTTCCCTCCCTTTTTTCCTACCCTCCTCCAAACAACACAGGCTGGCAACGCGCTTGCGACTCCTTTGGTGTTGCTAGTGTCTGTGGACGGCGGTGATCACTTAATATCAGGCGACTCACCTGTTCGTTTGACTCCTATGATATATTAAAAAAAAGTGTGTTTCTGAGTAAATTTTAAAGAGAATACTTGTCTAATACTGTCTTTTAGCATTAACAAGCAATGTAAGCGGCTCCCAAACGAAGTCTTCGACCAAGTTGCCAGAGAAGGTGGCACGTGAGCACACGAACTCCGTGTCCGGTACGGACACCGCGGCGCAATCAGAACAGCCTGCGAGAAAGAGAACCTCCTCGGGTGTCTTTCTGGTTAGTATTACATTTAAAAATCAAAATATATAGGGTGCGCCATCTATATCTGGTCAGTGAAGAGATCGAATAACTATGTCAATTCTCAATAGATTACAGAGAAATTTTTTAATTCACAAAGCTCACACTTTTGTATTTTATTTTGATACTGACCAAGTGTATTAGATTTATTGCTAACTAGCTCCCTGCTCGCGACTTCATTCGCATAGTAATGGTTACTTTGGGCTAACGCTAACACGCAGCGGAAGTTCTCAAGAGTGTAAATAAATCTCGATTTTGAAACATTTTGCATTGGTGCTCCGCTCCTATTGGTCTTAGAGTGTTGATATACATACATATATATACATATATATATATAGATATATAGTTTTTCCTACTGCTCTACAAATAGTAACATTTTCGATTGCAAATCAGGGGGCCTAACCAAGTTGACCCCTGAAACAAGAACCGAAAAATGTATGGAGAGACATATCTGAACGCTATATCACGGGATATAGCGTTCAGATATGTCATCTCCATACATTTTTTCGTTTCCTATTTGTGTTAGTGATTGTAGATTTGAGAAGAACTTGGTTAGGCCCCCAGATCTTTTTACTTTTCGAGATTTTTCTTCTTACCCGCCCTTCAGATTAGGTGAGATTGTACGTACACTAATAAAAAATGTTAATACATTTTGCAGATACAGGAGGACGAGCCGCCGCCGAAGAAAACAGACATGGTGCGATCTAATTCGGACAGCTCCAGTAATAAAGCGGTCGTGACAGCGAACGGACATTGGAAATCGTTGGAGGTCGCACAAAGTGATGACAAAACGAAAGACAAAAGGAAAGGAAAGAAGAAAGAAAAGATTATTGAAAGATTTGACCCTGAACCCTCGACGAATTGCGTCAGCGGGCTTTTCAAAGAAAGTGACAGTTGGGAATGAATGTTTTAATAAAATGTTGTAAATGTGTATTTAATCGTTTTATTTTATCGTGAATTCTACATACTTGCCGTTCTGTACATTTTGTTTCGTCTATTCTTGAATAAAACTAATGTGTATTAAGAAAAAGAAATCACTATACCTAACTTTCCTAAATACAAGGAAATATTCGTAGAATATTAAGAGCCCAAGTGACCTGAAGGCCCCGTATCATCTATACGACTGTAGCTTCGCCTTTATGGCTTGACCTATGTTTGAATTGTTATTTTCCTTTAAAATTAAGTTTTGAAGCTGGCAGTCTTAGTCACAGCCATAGAAGTTGTTTACAAACACAATTAAACAAGGTTACTTAAATTACAAATTACGAAGGTTACAGCTGGTGGATAAAAAAAAGCCAAATTAGTTAAAACTTAATTTATTTAAACTTACAAAATAATCTAAAACCACTAATATGAAAATGCGACCGATGTTAGGGTAACATGGTCAAATGATCATCTCGTCCAACCATTTATACAAGAACAATGTGGAAATGGAAGAGTCGGTACCGGTAGCCAACCGACGGCTTACACTGAAATTACTGACTCGTTGCCTTGTACTCCTGCCGCACCGTCGGACTGAGAACCCGTTTGCCATCCACTGTTGGTCAGCTGTTATGATAGTCCGGTGAAGCTGTAAAGACCTTGCCAGGTCAATAGCGTAGTCAGTTCGAAAAAAATGTGTTGCATTAGAGTTATTTACACAAAAACATTACATGTTGTTAACATTAGGTAATAATTTTTTTTACATATATCACGCAAGCATTCTTCATTGTCGTAAACAGGTCATATAGTAGACGAGTAGCAGTCGCCAGCACGTTTGGGATTTCCAAGGGCATTGCATGTATGAAGGCACATGCCGCTTTGAAACCCCAGCTGTACGACGACGTACAATATATGTAATATGTATAGTCTTCCTGTATTATATTCTGATGACGTCGGTAAACTGGAAAACGTTAAACATAAAAACGAAGAAATGTAAGTACGATATACTTACGTATTAACACCACCGTAGCTAAAATTTATTGTTGTTTTATAATTATCGCTCATTTGTTTATAGCAAGTCTAACCTAAAGTTACCGAAAACGGAAAACGGAGATAGAGCAGACGGCCCCTCGAACGAAGATATACTTTCAATATATTGTATGAATACAAAAGGTCAACTATAGTCGTGGTGGCGTTAATACAAAAGTACCCAGTGTTTAACTTAATAACTGAAGAAATGTAGAATAAAGTTAGAGTAAATTAGTTGTTGATGAGAAAAAAATCCCCATTAAGAGGTTAAACTATAGATTCCCAACCTTAGAATCGCAGCCCGTAAGTGAATTATATCTATACTATAATAAAACTGTAACAAGTCGAAATCTGTACATTAAATATTTTTTGAAAATTTTAATCAGGGTAGACTATGTTATCGATATAGAAGCTAAAAATAATCTTTTTACAATTTTTGTCTGTCTGTCTGTCTGTCTGTCTGTCTGTCCCTATGCACACGCATCACTCTGAAAGTACTTAACCAATCTTGATGAAACTTGACATAGTGATAACTAATATTACGAGATTACATCAAATACACTTTTTGTCTCATAAAACGCAAAGGGTTTTCCAGGATAAAGGATTAAAGTCTAGAATATAAACCCGAATTACTCTGAAAGTACTGAACCAATTTTAACGAAATTTGACACGGTGATAACTAATATTAGAAGACTACATCCAGGATACTCTTTGTCCCATAAAACGCAATGAGTTCTTCAGAATAACGAAAAACAAAAATTTGCAGTTAACGTAACTAGACATTTTTGCGACACCTTAGTACAAGAGCCGGCAACGTTAAAAGAACAAGAATTTTAGAATACCTGATTCTTTAATACATCAATATATTTTTTTTTATATCATAAGAGGCAAACGAACATGTGGGTCAAGTGATGTTTAGTGACCACCACCGTCTATAGACACTAGCAACACCAGGGGATTTGTAAGTGCGTTTCAAACCTGTATATGGGGGAGTGTAAGGGAACCTCCGGCACTCTCACTGACCGAACGAAACATTACAATGCAAGCAGTGTTATTTGACGTCGGTTTTCTGTAAGTATTCTGGCAGTATTAGCCCGAACGAGCTGACCCATTCATGCTGAAACCAGTAATAGCTTCAGCGTGGCTCTACCACCTACATAAATTATCAATATATCAATAGACAGAATTTAGGACACTTGGTAGCGGGTTAACGTTGTATTTTTAATAGGCATTTTGATTTATGATTAATCAATAATAAGTTTAGGAACATTTTTTTCAGTAACTTTTAAACGCAATTAAACATTCAGACACATTTTTTATAAACAATCATATATATACCCGCTAATATATTTTATAAATAAAAAAAAAAAATGTGGTGTCGTGGGACACCAGGTAGGAACGAAGTTCTTTCGGCTAATGGTAATGGACACTATTTGGAAAAAAAAATCGTGCTCAATTTTATGTAATCGTAATTCAAATTATCAATTAAAATAACAAAATATGTCTCTTTATTTTTGTTTGACAAAATAAAATTACATAGAAATAGAAATAATTACAAAAAAGGAGAAAGAGAAAGGTATTATACACTACTCGCTTGTGTATACGACTGTCGTGCCTGCGCACGTCTCATTTAACTGTTTTATTCCATGCACTTTTCGTTACAGTTTTACTATCACATTTTTTTCAGTTCGGTCGCGCAGCAAAATCCCTATCTCCTCCAAGCCTGCCGTAAGGAACTTCGTTCCAATAATAAATTTCAAACCAATTTTTTTTTTTCATAGCAAAGAACAAATTTCATTTTATTAAACATTATTGACCACCATATACAACGATAAACGTAAACGTATGACTTGGGATTGACGCCATCTCAAATATATGCGTCGTCGACCATCAGGCTATACAAAGCCGAAATACCTTGGGCCGGCGAGGTGAAATATCTTGGTGTTACTTTAGATAAACACTTAAATTTCGATTCACACACAGAAAGAGTGCGAAACAAAGCCGTATGGTCTTAGGTCGTTTCTATCATTTGCTTTGTCATAAGAGTAAAATATCCCCCAGACAAACTCACTTTATACAAAACTTGCATCCGTCCGATTATGACGTACAGTTGTTCGGTCTTTGCACATGCGCAAAATCGTATTCAAAAGTTGCAGGTTATCCAGAACTGAGCCCTACGTAAAATCACCGGTGCCCCATGGTACGTCCGGAATAAGGATCTCCACAGGACCTGGAGATGCTTTCTGTCTGATCGTATATAAAATCACTTACAGGTAGTTATTTCGAAAAAGCCGCGAATCATCCCAGCCCGTTAGTGGTATCCGCCGCGAACGATGAACCCGTACCCAACGCTGCGCAGTATAGAAGACGACCGCGACACATTTTTACCGACCCTCCTGATTCAATCACGTCAGCGAATGATCAGTACCAGCCTGTCTTTTCAAACAGAGCGTGTTCTCACCCACGCCCGCATAACCGCAGATCACGCCGCCGTGGTCGCGGACTAAATTTCGCTCCCGTACACCAAATTAGGCCCTTCTCGGCAACGGCTCAAGCCTAGATCTGTTCCCTGGGCGTGGAGCCCTTGAGTACGCTGCTCACGCGATACAGTGACACAAGAGTTCTACCCTTATTTTTCGTTATCCTATCCTACATAGTTTAGAGGATTTTTTCCTACACAAAATACATATAGAAGTTGTTGAGGCACGCATGCTTGGTACACATGCATGTTTCAATAACTTATATACGTATATAAGTTACCGGACTACTAAGACGAGCGCTTAAGGCACTCAGCCGATTTTATTTAGGCAACCAGTTCAAGGTTACACGGCACACCTCGGCTTGGCTGTTGCCTGTTGCATGCAAAATCGCGACCTATCTTAACTAATCTAGCTAACTATTCATATATGTATGAGTTGTTGAAACGTATATGTATACCAAGCATACACGCCTTAACAACTCCTGCATATATTTATTATCGGAAAATTGAGAGTTTTTAGTTCGATAAGGAAAAAAGTAAACCCTTCCACTTTCATGTGTAACATGTTTCATTCATCATCATTCAGTGTTTCATGTGTTTCACGTGTGTGGGGGTGATCGTGTAGTGTTGTAGCAGTGATGTATATTTGTGTGTCACCGTATCGCGCAAGCAACGCACTCAAGGGATCCTTACCGAGGGATTGAACCTGATGTATAAAACTGGCTTGGTTTGAAGGTGATAGGTACTATGTTGTGAGTGGTACAGATATTATTTATAAAAATATATTGGAAATATATTTCAAATACGTTTTTGAAACAGTTTATAACTCTTAGACAATAGTTTCAAGCAAGTGACATTTGACGTTTTCGGCGGGATGTTTGACGCTTCGATACGGTGTTCATATATTTTTCTTTAATACAATGGAGTATAAAAAGGTTTTAATACAAGTCGAAGATAGTTATGATAAAGTAAGTGGTAGAGATGTTTATTCAGTTTTATGTAGGTTAGTTTTTATTTTAATTGATCCTGGTAGATGACGCTACGAATGGGTACTAGGTTTATTTAAAAAATGAATACATGTAATCTGGGTATATGTTTAAGTGAATCCGTGGATAGTTTGGATTCACAATTGGAAACGGTAGTTGTGGCTGCAATCGGGTATCAATTTTATTTGCGGGGTGGTAGGGCTTTACAGCCTGACTGGGTCACAACCACCATGTACATGACGAAAAAATCCGTAATAGTGATTCGCTTCTGCGCGTCGCGTTTCGGGATCAGCCTGTGCATATCCAGCTTTTTGTAGGCCGGCATGATAGTGGCGACCAGCGATGGATAGTGTGTCACTCGGTGGTCGCTATTGTTTTTGGATTGTATTGTGCTTACCATCAGGCATAGTGCAGGCATTTTGCCGTGCTACGATAAAAAAAAGAAACAATTTTTTCGCGTGATAACCAATTTGGTGCAAACGAAGTTGCACGGGTCAGCTAGTTCAGAAATAAAACGGATTGCGTTATAAAAAAAAAATTATAATAAATTAGAGAATGTAATAGATACCTAGACAAAACCAAATGGACGCTATTTAAAAATGTGAATACGGTCGTAAGAGGTTATAAGCAATCTAAAACTAAAAATTAAATTTAGCTACAATACCGAAAAAATATGAATCAACGTCGTATTAACCGGCGGCGGCAGATCTAAAAATTATACTAGAATGAGAGGTCTCGATAAACTCTAACGAAAATGTTCATTTAATAAATAGCGTCAAAAGAGATTAACAGTGAAGGAGTAATTATTCAAGTGTAAATTCGTCTTTCAATCACGGTCTCACCACAGTGTTTCGTACGAGATGCTGAGTTGCAGATTAGTTCGCGCTTTTTATTTGGGGTCTTATTTTATTTTATTTTTTTTCCCCTTACCGTTCCACGTTCTCTTTCCTTTTTGACGCCTTTTTAAACCTTTTTATTTTCACCGAATTAACTTGGAGGAACCTATTTACACGGGCCCACACAATATCCATAATAACATTTATCTAAATTGGAAACAATATATATTAACTAAATAATTCTTGTTATAATAAAAGTGTTAAATTGTACAAACTTGGTAGTATTTCAAAACCATATTAGTTTTATTTGTAATCCATCTATACTCATAGGCAATTTCGCAATAGAAATACAATGCTAGACGTTGGAACGATATCCAGACTACACAGGTGACCACCTTGTAGGGTGACCATTTAGTTATAGGACTCTGATCTACAAAACAATGGCGTTGTTACGCCGCCGATACCTTGACAACAAAGCGACCGGCCAGTCAGCTGATTCCGCTTAATTAAGTCGTTCATTGACATATCGACAGCCAGTATTATATCTATTGTTATATAGTGCTTTGTTTATAAAATTATTTGCTTCTTTATGACTATAGACGGTGATAGAGGAAGTTACCACATTGTTTTACAATAATATTTATTATAAACTGTTATTAACTATTCTGCTGTTGGTTATAATAATCTATACTAATTTTATAAAGAGGTAAAGTTTGTGAGTATGTGACGTTGTAGGGGGTAGTCTCAGGAACTACCGGTCCGATGTGAAAAATTCTTTCAGTGTTCGTCGTCGTCGCAATCTTCTCGTGCACCCTATGGGGCGCGGGGAAACCGTACCAGGGTGTGTCCCTCTAACGGTGGTATCTCTCGCCTCCCGCATCGCGCGGGAGTGTCGGTTTATTTATTTGTCGTCCATCTTTTCCCGTGGGCGATCTTGGTTCTCTTGCTGAGGTGACTCGTTCGTATCTTCATCTTGGTGGTTATGGGTTTTCGGTTGAAAGCTTTCAGTGTTATGTAGCTCATCAGGCTATATGCCATCATGCTAAAACCAATAGGAGCGGAGCACCAATGATAAATGTTTTAAAATCGGGACTTTTCCCTCTGGAGAGCTTGAGCTTGAGCTTGCGCTTGAGAGCTGCGTGTTAGCCTTAGCCCAAAGTACGCGGATGAAGTCGCGGGCAGGGGCTAGTATTTTTTTTTATATTTTAAAGATGTTATTAAAGATGTGGCCTAGAATGGTAAAAACGCTAAACCTAAGGGAGCAAGAGGACTGGTTAGCAAGTTTAGCTACTGGAATATCTATTGGTTTACAACTTGAGGGTGAAAGGTAGCCTAGTAAGCGTCGAAAAAGCCGTACCACCATTTGTTATCACAATATTTTTCGTTACCCAAAGCTCCAGGTCAATCGTAAGGATTCGAAACTATTTTAATGGATGCGGTGTCTGAACTCGATAATCAGTGAACAATCATCACTTCAAAATTCTTCTTCTTCTTCTACTTTATTTTTAGCAACCAGTCTTCTATTTAGTAGACCATTACTGCCATTGTCAAGTGAGTAACGATGTTACAAATTTATTGATATAACTACAATGAACTAACAAGACGTTGGCCATCTTGTTAGAACTCTCCTGGGAGTTTTTGTGGCAAGTCAGAATCCATGCTCCGTGGTATTATTTCCGTTCCACTTCACTTGTGCACAATAACCAAACTATATTACGTAAAGCATCACCAACATTACATAATATAGAGCCAAAAAACACAAGATTATGGATAAAATATAAAGACCACTACATGGCATTCCAAGCTCCCCCCATAAACTCGCATCAAAATTTGTTGTCTTGTACTGTATTAGAGTCCGTAGAGCTGATGTGACAATCAAACTAATATTTGTAGTTTGTGTCGGGACTAGTGTTAGTAACATAGAGCGTTGCACATAGTCTATCGTTGTCAATAACGATAACGGATAACAGATAACCAATAGCATAATAACATTTTAATAACATCATATTTATCACTTAAGGATAATATATTACATTGTTAGGTATTGTAATAATAACTTTCTAATTATAAACATTATTGCAGTCATTTGTAACTGTGTTTAGTTTAATTTGATAACATAATTTGCTGTGTTAAAAATTCTTCCGCGGCTTGGGACTTAGCAGGCCAGTAGGGAATTATAAAACCGACCAGACCGCCAAGACCCTTGTCGAAGAAGTATTTAGGAGTTAAGTTAGACCTGGAACACTGATGCTGTAATATTAATAGAGACTACTTACATTCATTGTTTGTTTGTGGGTACTCCACGATGTAGACAACATTTGGGACAGTATTTTAAAGTTATTCAGGATTGCTTCAATTCTAAAACGTAGATATCCGAACCTGCCTGTCGACACCTGTAAAGAAAAGTTGTTACCGTTACAAAAACTGAAAGTCGTAACTCCCGGTGATGTTTTCGAGATACAACGTTCGGCCGGAAACTTTGTTCTAGGTCAATATAATCGTTATGTCGTTGTAAACGATGTCGCCATGAACGGTTTTGAGTGGTACTATGTTTTTTCACCATTTTGTCTACGTGTTTTTCGGTGTGTTTAGTAGTTCGTTTGTGTTGTCTTAACAATATATTTTTACTAGAGAAGATAACACATAAAATAAAAATATCTTCTATATTTCTTCTATCTTTCAAGACTTTGTTTATAAATCTTATTTGTGAACAATATTGCTTGTTTATTTCCTCTCCTCTGCGCGCAACACACCGTTTGCCCCCTTTATAGATCGCTAAACGCGTACTGCTTATAAAAATCACAATCTCCTAATTTTTTAATGGTTTTATATTAATATTAATATTGTAATATATTTTAGATATGGAGAACAAGTGTCTTAAAATTAAAACTAAAAAATAGTTGATCGAAATTTGTGCAATAGTCTTCGAGTACGCGTACAACGGCAGATCTTTGTCACTTTTTATATAGATAAAAAGTAGTGTAAGTTTTATTCTTCGTCAAAGCATGCAATATATCTGTATTGCAAGCTATGGTGATCGTCTACTACGTTGTTCGCAAGCTTATTTGTCACCGATACGGTTATAAAAAAGTTTATAAATTGTTTATGTCAGTGAATGCATTCATTGAATTGTATATTAAAAAAAATCTTGGTATCTTAAGTTATTCTATAACGTAATAGAAAATACCGAAATATATTTAAACCTTTTCCATACTATATGTGGCTTAGCGTTAAATCACAGTCTCATCTGATGTTAAATCACAACGTGGCCTAAGAAGGTAAATATGCTAAAGGCTAAGAACTCACGAAGCGGTTTACACACCCGTACCCGCCGCAGGCGTCTGTCTAACTACGGTTTTTTTTCGAAACTCACGAGGCTGGTTATTTGCGAGGTTACGCAGCCGGTTGAGATTATAGACGACCCGCCAACCAAACGCAGATAGCGTGGACGCAAACCGCCGAGCCTGCGGATAACCCCGGCCCGCGCGATTCTACTAGTTGCCCTCTGGTGCAGCGGGAGCCTTAAACAACCGCGCAACTCGCGGGCGTAAAACGTGTCCTGCTTGAGATGTGCTTTAATTTTTTATATATATTCTACAGAAGCTGCGGACCCGCAACTGCGGCGGCCGCGAGTAAAAACCGCTTCGTGAGTTCTTAACCAAACGTAGAGGAGATCGGCACTCAAGTGCAGCAGTCGGGACCCACAAACAGGTGCTTGTCGACAAATTGCCAACTTGAGGGTGGTAGCTTGCCAAGCGGTCTTGGAAATCCCTACCACAATGTTACAGTTTCATCACTATTCTTTCACTTCATTCTTACATCATTTTCATTCTTACACTTTCCATCACCGGAAAAAAATATTATAAATTTCTCTTCCCCACGAGACCAGCATCAGTTAATACTCACTTATGCTAGTCACACACTACCACCTTTAGTATAACCTGATTGATGCAGGCAAGAAGCTTATACATACAGTTACATGTAGGAAGCGTGTCTGAACGCATGATTGGCGTGTTTAACCCTTAATTTAAACGGCTATATCTGATTATATCTAACTAGAGCGTCGGCCGATCTGATCTGTAATTGTACAGTTTTACATTAAATTGGTGTTTGTTTGAGCCACAGTCTAGGGCAATGTGATATTGCATACAATAATGTACTGTTATGAATTTACTTCTAATGTAGAGGTATTATTGGTCTGTGTTTAGTTTTATATTTTATTAGATATTATGTTTTGTATTGCATCTTAGGATCGATAGACCAACTGAAACACTACGTGGAATGGTCTAAAAGGAAAAGTATACAGAGGAAGACCCCACACAAGGTAGCAGGACGACATCAAGAGGACTGCTTTGAAGGAGGCCTTTACCCGAGATGTGGTTCAAAGCAAATGAAAAAATTGACTTAGTATAGTTACCTATAAGATTTTTTTCAGACACTGTTATTACTTTGTAAAAAATACAAGACTTTTTTATTTATTTATTTTATATATATTTTATTGGATCAGAATTGCAAATGACGTTAAAATATCCAAACCTCTTAAATAGAATACTGCGTCTAAAGTGAAAATATTTCAACATACTAATGATTCGTCGAGAAAAAATCTTTTAGGTAAAAAAAAAAAACAAATAGTTATTATTTATACATACAATGAAAAGGTATTTATGAACGGTTTTACCTCTTTTTAAGCGTACTTTCTGTTCTACACTTTGTATGGAATTGCTCCAGTTCTAAGGTGTATAACATGAGTTTGAATGGCCTCTAATTCCTTAAATAAACAGACTAAAAAATTCATAAAATACTTTTAAAATCTGACTGATAGTTTCAGGTAGCGCGTTCAAATAAACATAAAACAGCCTCTCTTAATATTAGTACAGATCATTCAACTTATTTATGAATATTTGTTTAATTGAACTTTTATCAAATGCGCTTAATATATTTGTAATAAGTAGGTGTCGATTTATAGTTTCAATATATCGCTTTTCTTCGGCCTATAATAGATGATTGTCTGATTGAGTTTGAATAACAAAATGGACAATGTATTTCTTTTCATAGGAATTAATATTTACATGCTGTGATATTGTATCTTACAATGCAAGTTTAAGAAACATTTACATATATGTAAATGTATATTATCCAGGTTTAAAACGAGAGCATTGGAACATCGTTCAGCGATAATTCGATGTTATTGGTGTTATACTATAAACTAATAAATCAAATATAACCGTAGAATTAGTAAATTGTAACTGAAATCAGACTTATAAAAAATAGTTTTATATAATCTTTCTATGATCAGCCCTGAGTGACAAATATTGACGTTTTCCGATATTTAGAAAGTACTTATATGGAT
>JACEII010000009.1:2131816-2150019 GCA_014332785.1 Antheraea mylitta | reverse complement strand
CGATATACCGTTGCAAGTCTAATTGTATGTGGTCTATAAATCGTCACCGGACGATGTCTCAGACGGTTCGTAGTTTGTAGTATTGATAAAGGTTTGTCCAGTTTGTAGGTTGGTCCCGCACTGCGCCGTGGGCGTGTGGATGTACCGGTGTTAGATAAACGATCAGCACATTGTCGGCAGGTGAGCAACGGGCTCGTGCTGCCCGTAGGCTTCGATCCTCGATTCAGACGAAATACCTGGTTGTTTGTTGAGATTTAGAACGAGACTGTACTTATTAATAGCCTGTAATTCGCTTATATGGTTGTTTTATGAGTTCTATTATTGTTCACCTAGTATTATAGATACCTTAAAGTACGACGGAATGGTACAAGCTCATATTATGTTCTATTACTAAGAGTTTGCGAGTTTCGATTGCGAATACTGCTGGTAGATGCATCAATTTTCTAGGTTATAGAGCCACGTTGAAGCTATTACTGGTTTCAGCATGAATGGATCGGCTCGTTTAGGGTAGTACCACCCTCTCACAGAAAACCGTCGTGAAGTAACAGTGCTTGCATTGTTGCGTTTCGTTCGGTTAGTTTTTTTTTATATCAAAGGAGGCAAACGAACTGGTGGGTCACGTGATGTTAAGTGATCACCACCGTCCATAGACACTAACGACATCAGGGACGTCGCAAGTGCGTTGCCAGCCTGTATATGGGAGAAGGGGGAAGGGAAGGAAAGGGAAAGAAGGAAAGAGGAAGGGACGTGGGCCTCCGGCTCTCTCACTGACCGAACGAAACACAACAATGCAAGCACTGTTATTTCACGTCGGTTATCTGTGATATAGTGAGTGCGCCGGAGACCCACCTCGTCATTCCCCTCCCCTCTCATCTCCCCTTACCCTCCTTCCTCATCCCTCTAAACGCAGGCTGGCAACGCACTTGCAATTTCCCTGTTGTTGCTAGTTTCTATGGATGGCGGTGATCACATAACATCAGGTGACCTCCCTGGCCGTTTACCTGCTATATGTTATAAAAAAATAATGGTTGAAATTCAACTATAATGAGGAATAAAAAGTTTTGTATTCATAGTTAGATATTATCGATATTTCTTTTGATTTTGCATGTGTAATTTCTTATAGGAGAGCCTTGATTTTCTGATCGGCAATCTTTTTGTGTGACGAAAAGTGATGAGATAAACGCAGTGTCGGGTATAGGTATAGGATTTGCGGGGTGGTAGGGTTTAACAGCCCGACTGGGTCGCAACCACCATGTACATGGCGAAAAAGACCGTCATAGTGACTCGCTTTTGCGCGTCGCGTTTCGGGATCAGCCTGTGCATATCCAGTACCAGGTGACTTTCGCCATTATGGCCGGCATGACAGCGGCGACCGACGATGGATGATCTGTCTCTCGGTGGTCGCCACTGTTTTTGGATTGTACTATGCTTACCATCAGGTACAGTGCAGTCACTTTGTCGTGCTTCAATAAAAAAAAAATAGGATCATAATTTTGTCTAAATTGTATGTGGTTACAAATTTTGTCATCGTTATGCTAACCAGCTAATGTATCGTCTCATACAATTTTTATAATTTCTAATTCAATTATATACATTTGTTACATGATAAATACAAAAGAACATTACGAAGCATTTAAATATATGTAAAAGTAATAGAAGACAATAATAATATTTAAGATTACGTTTTAACAGAAATTACCAAAAAAATACCGAGTATCAAGTATAGCTGGCTCGACAGACGTTGTCTCATCCTGATAATAAATTAAAACTGAATAATTTATATACCTGAACCTTCCTCGTGAATCATTTTATCTATTGGTAAAAATCGCATGAAATTCCTTTCAGTAGTTTTTGAGTTTATTGCGATCAGACAGAAACACGTGGGAGAGGATATGGTTCATAATATGTAATGATTAAATATCAAATATAGTTGGTTCTTCACAAGAACTTTCTAGAACGTTGAAAACCAGACAGTCTAATTCTATTATTTAATAGGTTTCAGTATATGAAATTGCCGATTTTATTCAGTGATTAAATGGTAATTGTTTGTAGCGTCATTTGCTGCGGGCAGTCACGCGCATGCGCACAGAGAGCGTGCGACTCGTACGCTGCGGGCACGCGACAAACCCAATAATCGTATATCTAAAACATATCGCTGCGTGAACAACGGGTCGAATTTTATAACCATTATTGTATTTTTTTAAGCTTGTTTCATTAATTAGAATTTAACTTAATTACTTGTCGCGTGTGGGGAAAACTGAAGAATACTGGTTAAGATGACAGATCTATACATATTATACAACACTGGTTGGTTTTATAATATCTTCCATTATTTTATATTACGACTGTATCTTTTTATTGTGTAAATTCTTCAATTTAAATTGTTTAAAGTGTTTCCGGTGAGTATTAATCGCTGTAACACAGTAATTATAATTATCTTTTTAAATCTAACATAATATTTCGTAATAAAAATTAATATAATCTTTTATATAATAACAATATATATATAAATACAATATACATATATAATAAACAATATATATAAATGAAATTTTATTAATTTGTATAAATAAATACACTTTGTGATTCCTAATTATATTTTCATTTTTGTTTTAAATTTGTTACTTCTGAGTATGTATGTTACGATAGAACTGTTGTATTTAGAATAAACAAAATCACTATAAAAAATTAACAAAAGAATAAAAGCTAATATTTCAAGTTCGTTTCGGTTTTATAAAAAACTGACCTGTACCCACTTCGTTGGACGGTAAACATTTTTACTTGTGATCAAATTATGAAGGTGGTTCGGTTAGTACTGAGTGTTATGATTTATTTTAATTGGAATAAAGTCTTCTGTTTGACACTAAATTTACTTACCTTACTACTTACCTTACTACTTACCAAAAAACATCACTTAACGATTTAAATGACTTTTTCAATACAAAGACTTGTTCCGACCTAAAATATAAAAGTTAGACGTATGCTGTCGCAAACTTATTTTGTAGGGATTATCAAGCTTTACAACTTTTCTCTGGAACTTATTCATACATCTCTCATCGTTACGGCAGCATTCGTAAGAAACGTTTTCGTTCGACTATATTTCTCCAACTTACTTTGCAAATCCGACTACCACAAAAAAGTCTTTTCATTTTTCAGATTAATATATAATCTGTGACACTCATAAATAACGTGGATTTCTATTGGTAAAAGAATTTTCAAAATCGGTCTACAAGATCCAGATATTACTTCCTACAATCTCACAAAATCACAAACTTTACCTCTCTATATTATTAGTAGAGTTTCGATATCTCAGAACTGATTTATCGGAACCTCTATTCCGCATTCAACGATATAATATCGAAAAATAATAAAGGTTTCCAATGTACATTCGTATTCGAGTCGTTGACAGGATTAATAGCTGTCGCGATACCATTCGCCGGAGGCAAATCGATGCATCCGAATGGAATAATAGAATACGATCTGCATTCATTCGGTGGACACGTTTCTTATTGTATCGTGTGCTGACAGGTATGCGGGGAATCGATTATAAAGCTAGTGCTGCCGGCGAGAGTAAATAAATCATCGAGATACCTTTATAATCAATATATATGTAAGCCTTATTAATATAAATTGGAAAGTCTGTAAGGATATATGTCTACTCTCTTATGTAAAAATTACTGAACGGGTCTCGATGAGATCTGACAGTGATATTTATACTTTTATACTAATATTATAAAGCTGAAGAGTTTGTTCGCTTGAACGTGCTAATCTCAGGAACTACTGGTCTGATTTGAAAAATTCTTTCAGGATTGTATAGCCCATTTATCGAGTATTTTATTTATATCAGCACGATAATAGGATACTAATAGGTGCGGAATACCAAAAAAGAATGTTTCAAAATCGGTATTTTCCTTTTGAGAGTTTCCGCGCCACCTACCGGGTTGAATTTTAAATCAAAACCGTTTTCGGTTCCACTGGAACACGCACACAAAATGTCATCAAAATCGGTCCAGCCATTTAAGAGGGGTTCAGTGACATACATACGTCCATAAGTAATTTATATATAAAGAATAAATTATGTTAATAATACGCAACACGGAATAATTTTAAAAGAGCGCGATAGTCGCTACGATTCAACAGAAAACAATGTGCTACATATTTCAACGTCTCTCTCACTCACCCTCTCTTCTCTTTGCATATCTTTCGAGTACATTAAGTATATTATCTCATTCTCTTACAGCGTCAAACCTATATAAATATCTATAGCTATCTCTTTTTCGTTACACATTTTGTTTTCACAGAATCCAATTCGTATCGTCTCAAATCAATCTCCCGGCTAGTGTGTTCCCTCCTTCCTATAATATGGGGTCCTTCAAGCGTAACTTGAAGCGGCATTTACGCAGGCCGGCATGACAGTGGCGACAGACGAAGGATGACGTACCTCTCGGCAGTCACCTTTGTTTTTGGATTATACTGTGCTTATCATCAGGCATAGTGCATTCACTTTGCCGTGCTATAATAAAAAAAAAGTTTCACATCAATAACGCGAGTGAAGCCGCGGGCAAAAGGTAGTTAACTATAAACATATTGTCTAATAATACATACGCCCGAAGATATGGTGCCATCATTTATAAGTATAAAAACGCAGACGAAATTGCGGGCGACCACTTGTTGCGATCTATATTAGCTGTACACATTACGAGAGATCATCATCAGCCTGTAAGAGATCCAGTGCAGAGCCTTTTCCTAAAGGTAGGTATGGTCATAATCAACACGCCAGCTCACAGCGTAATGGCGATTTCAAACTAAAGAATCTACAGTTCTATGTTTTCCCACATTATACAGTAGTTTAAAATCATTTCTCAGATCCAGGTTTCCTCAAACCTGCGGACTTGATATTCCACCGATGAAACTAACTAACAGACTGGAACTCACAAGACTTTCTATTATAAGGCATGACAGACTTCAGAAAATCTGCAGTCCAGCGCCAAAAACTAGCGTCTCAATTTTACACCTGTAATAATTTAGAATTTTTCGTTATACAACCCAATCTATATCATTAATCTGTTTCTACTTACCGTTATACCAATATAATGTTATGAAGAAACTATCGATGCATATCAAGAATAAACGTTTGTATTCAACAGGATGTTAGATTATTCAAATAACAATAGATAGAATAGATCGATACAAGTGTAGGAAATGTGCTGCTTCGATTTCATGTCAGAAGATTACTCCCGATATACGTTGGTATCAGCACGTATACATAATGCATTAGATATTTTGTTCAGACCGTTTTAATGATAACGCTGGTCTGGTTTCTATTAAGGGTTTATTTATCTAGGTGGTAGAGCCACGCTGAAGCTATTATTGGTTTCAGCATGAATCGGTCGGCACGTCCAGGGTAGTACCACCCTCTCACAGAAACCTGACGTGAAGTAACAGTGCTTGCATTGTTGCGTTTCGTTCGGTCAGTGAGGACGCCAGAGACCCACCTCTCCCACCTTCCCTTCTCCTCTCCCCTCCCCATTCCCCCCAAACACAGGCTGGTAACGCAGTTGGCATTTATATATAATTTCGTAGAACTTCAAAGATTGTATAATTAAAATTTCGATTAATGGCCTCAACATTTTGTTTTCATTAAAAAGTAAATGATTGTCAATGTTGATTATTGTTATGAGTTTTATGTTTCATCTCTCTCGAACAGATGGCGCTTTAAATTAGTTTGATGATGGAAAACTGTAGGACCGACTCTTTGAATTTCTTATTCAATTCCAGTTTATTCTATGGTAGCGATGATCATTGTTTCTTGAATTGAATTGAAGAACATTAGTAATATCAAGGTTGAAATCTCTGCAGTGAGCCTGAATTTTAGAAGTAGGAAAACATCATATTTATTTACATTTTTGGTTGCATTTTTTTTTCGTAAAAATTTGAAATTACATGTTAAAGTTACATTCTTATTATGTGTGTAATAGATTGCAAGGAATGTGTAAATGTGTTTTATTTATGTAGTGAAAAACTTGAATCTACGCTGATATATAGATAAAGCAGTGCAATCATGTAATTATCATTGTTTATAGGCGTGTAAATAGATATGAACACCTGCTCTAGACACCGGATGCTGGGATCGAAGTTCACAAAGGGCTGGTATCGCCTCGAGTTAATGCAAGTTTGAATCAAATATCCATTGTTGCATTAGTTTAATAATTATTAAATATTCATGACAATCTATACGGGGCATTCCACGTCAAATCGGACGGTTTGAATTTTTTTTTTGTTTCCTCACTTTGTGTTATGTTTTAGTACCCCTGAAAATAATATGCCCTGGTAATTTTTGACATTTTTTTTACTCGTTTAAAAGATAGTTTTCTTTTTATTTTTTGAACAAAACTTACTTGAAAAGGTCCAAGGTTAATATTTTTTTATTCTTTGTTCTTACATAGCCTTTATAGGAAAAATAAATCAGAGACATATAGATTTTTATTCTATAAAAATTTTCGAATTTCATATTTTCCATCGAGTTAAAAAAAAAAAAAGAATGAACAAAAATAATTACCAGGAGGGCTATGTTAAGGAGTAAAAATGTATATTATAAATTAGTGGATATAAAAAGAAATTGACTTGTGATGCCCCATATAAAAAACAAGGTGATACAAAATAGGTTTTGATTCCCAACGATTTTATTAGTATATAATGACGATCTTTAGTGCTATCAAAAGCAAAAAAGTGAACACCGGTTTTGTCATACCTTTGGTGGGAAGTCTTTGTTTATCAATCATTTTCGTTCAAAGCTTGGTTATTTTTTTATGTTGTTAGTCTTAGTTAAAATTGGTAATTTCCAAATATTTCAGTATAGATTTAAACTTGTGAAACATAAGCTTATTATAGTGGTGTGATTCACAATCTTGATAAAGCAGTTAATGTTCTAGATAACGCTTAAATATCTCGTTTATGTATAGAACAATGTAATTTCCTTGTTGCGCTAAACTGTTGCACAACGCTATTAGAGACTAGTGTTAATTAATGCCTGAAAATCTCAATTAGTGGGTGATTTATGGACTCAAATGTTAAGATCTTATGTGTGTGGATTCTTTATAATACAAAATTAGCTGTAAGCTGCGATTTTGTAGTATATGTATGTATGTACTTCGCAAAATAAAATGTTGATTGTAAACGTGGTTGTAACCGTGTAGGCGGGCGCGGTCTGGACACTACTTTTTTAGTTTATTATATTTGTTATTAATCCTACTTTCTTTAATAAAATTAGCCTAAGTTTCTTCTTATACTCTCAACTACGCGCTAATGAAAGCGTCTTCAAAATTGATCCAACCGTTAAGAAGATTACCGCGACAAATAGACAGACAGACAAAGATTTAAATGGTTGGTTTTTTGTTCACTGTATATCAAAATCTGCTGAGTGCCCTAAGCGCTCGCCTTAGTAGTCCGGTGAAGCTGTTAAGACCTTGCTAGGTGATTGGCGTAGTCAGTTCTAGGAAAAAAAAACCGTATATAATTTCATACCCATTTAGTAAAAAACTTGTATCTTATTTATGGGTATATTTTTTATTTGTATTTTATGTATTTATTTGTAATTATTCTCAGATTTGAATTTATATAAATTTGGTTATATTATGAAAAATCTATATTTAATACGTTAACTGCTACGACGTAATGACATGTTTTTTTAATGACGTCACGGATACATTTTTACAATTGTAAAAACATCGATATAGTACTAGGGTAACGGTCACCAGTGACCACCATGGTGTTACAAGACAATCCGTAACCGGGCATATATTACCAATTTGGCAGTCAAAGTATTAATTTATTTCTTATACTAAATGGCTATATATAAATTTCTCGTATGTTTGTATTTGTCCTAAGTGTCTTGAATGATATTGATCATTTACTTTTAGGATCATCTGAATAGTTGTTAATTGTAGTTGAGTACAGTTAAATATCATAGAAAGTCTCTTAAGTATTCGTAGTTAATACTGAATAATATTTTAATGTAAATAATAGAAATAACTGAGTTAATTGCAAACGCTTGTATTTCATAAGTGTCAGCGCAGAACAATGCGCCCGCCTGTCGACAACATACTGGAATTAAGCTAAACATCATCCGACTAAATGTACAGTCGACAAATAAAAGCCATATATGCATTCAATTAGAATGTAAATTTAACGTATCTATAATTTTAGATTTTTGTGAGAAAAAATGTAGCATGTGATGAATAAGTAATAAAATATATTTAATAATTTTTTAACAATGTCTGTTTGTTTGTTTGTACACGCATCACTGTTAAAGAACTGCAGTCATGATCAAATCTCACCATCCAAATCATAAAGTATATACTCGAGTAACATTTAGTCTTAATTTAATTGAAATCGGTTCGCTCTATCAAAAGTTATTATAATTTTAAATACGACGCGACTTAAGTACGAAAGAAAAGTAGTTAAATAAATGGACTTAATATATTCAGATGATTTTATTAGTCACTGTTTTGTACATTAGCTTCCAAGCGGACGTTGTCGCGGGAATAGCTAGTTTATTAATAATTCCGATATATTTTTATACATAGTAAGTTTTTCGTGTTTAAGGACGATCTCACCAAATGTCAAATGATGGTGTAGCCTAAAGTGGTATAAACAGTCCTAATTCTCATCTGTAGCTGTCGGAACACATTTAAAGGTGATTAGCGACAAATTTTTCAATTTAATGATGGTGGCTAGTTACGAGATCATTATAAAAAGCTTTACTTCTATGCTGTGGTGCTGCTGGTCTCTTTATGATGTTTTCTTTCACGAAAAATCGCCAGCTCGTTGGAAGTATTCGAAACTAGTTAATGCAATATCAAAGCTCTTGATCATTGAGGTATTTTGAAGCATTTAGCAGAATACGGCACCGTTAGCATTGATAAAGAAATATGTAGGATAGCTTCTGCCCGCGACTTCGTCCACATGGAATAGTTACTTTGGGCTAACGCTAACACTCCGCAGATAGCTCTCAATAGGAAAATCTCTAATTTTGAAACATCCTTCATTGGTGCTCTGATCCTATTTGTCTTAGCGTATATAGCCTATATATATATTCTTTCTCAATAAATGAGCTATCTAACACTAAAATATTTTTTGAAATTGGAGCAGTGTAAGGGGTGTAAGGGGTGTCGAGTAACATCTTAAGACTTGAGACACCCAAGCCAACCTCACCTGCACGTGGTGCATCCTGCTGATCAACGAACGAGGCAATGGCGATAGCGGGGTGGTAGGGTTTTACAGCCCGACTGGGTCGCAACCACCATGTATATGGCGAAAAAGCCCATCATAGTGACTCGCTTCTGCGTGTCGCGTTTCGGGATCAGTCTGTGCATATCCAGTACTGGGTGACTTCGTCATTATGGCCGGCATGACAGCGGTGACCGGCGATGGATAATCTGTCTATCGGTGGTTGCCGATGTTTCTGGATTGTACTATGCTTAACATCAGGCATAGTGGAGTCACTTTGTCGTGCTTCAATAAAAAAAAAAGAAAAATAGTCTTTCCTGACATAGCGCAAACAAACTCTTCTGCTTTATAATATTTAATGTAGATATAGATAAAACTTTGCACAATTTATAGACACTATTTTAAGTAAGAGCTGATAAAATTTTACGACTGTTTTGCAAACGGTACGATGATCTGGACAATAGGGAAGAGCGCGGAGGCGGCGCGCGGGCTGGCGACACAACTCTAATTAACTATCGCCTCAATTAACGACACGATCCTGTGCAATTGTGTTGGTGGTTGTACCTCGCGGCGTTTGATTGTTTTGTACGTACCTGTACTTTTATACCCAATAACAATGCGTATTGTCAATAATTTTGCACGATAATTGAGGATTATAGAAATACTTTCATTCATTTATCATAAATATAAATTATTCTATACTAATATTATACAGTGGTAAAGTTTGTGAAGTTGTAGGGGGTAATCTCAGAAACTATTGATCCGATCTGAAAATTTATTTCTGTATTATAAGTATAGCTAATTTATTAAGGAAGGTTTTGTTTTTTTTTTTTTAACTTTATTTTTGGCAATCAATCTTTCCGATTATTACTGCCATTGTCACGTAGTCAATAATATCACAAACTTCGTGTGATCATTCCAATATTAAGCATCGTGTGAAACCATATTCTAACAAGATGGTGGATCCCTTGCTAGAACCTTCCAGGGAGTTTTTGTGGCATCTCAGAATTTCATGCTCCGTGTTATTATTTTCCATTCACTTCACTTATGAATAATAAACTAACTATATTACGTAAAACACCACCAACTTTACACAATATATAGTCAAATAATACAAGATTATGAATAAAATATAAAATCCACTACATGACAGACTAAAATCCCGCCAAAAACTCAAAGGAAGGTTATAGGCTATATACCATCACGCTATGACCAATAGGAGCGGAGCACCAATGAAAAATGTTTCAAAATCGTTTTTTTTTCTCTTAAGAGTTTCCGCTGCGTATTAGCGTTAACCTATAGCTAAGTAACTATTTCACGCGGATAAAGTCGCTGGCAGAGCCTAGTTACATATTAATTTTTTTATACCTATATACTGAGTGTGTAGACTTAGGTATCTGGTTTGGTAATACGTAAATGATTAATAGGGAGACTCTAAGGGAAATAAATAGTATATATAATACACATGGTCAATAAACTATTGTGAATAAAATGAATTATATTCTTTATTATGGGTATATAGTATACTTATTGTCTGTGAAAGAGTAAATATCAAAAAGTTGTACGACCACTACCATTTTTATCTTTGCCCGACATTCTAAAGAGTTTTATTGTGATACATTAGCAATTAAATTTCAGCAAATATGATAGAATATTGATTACAATTCATACTGATACATGATTTAAATTGTATAACATTTTTCCAATTAATTAACTCTAATAAATTCTGATATATTATGGAATTTAAACGCCTATGGTAATAGTTTAATAGCAAGGCGATTGTGAACGCCGGTTAATAGTCCGTATTAGGGCGCGTGTTCGGTTTAATCGACAGTTAAAATTAACTGAAGGTACTAGATAGAGATATCTAACTGCTACTTTAGATTTGCTTGCGGTATAGAATATTACGGTGACCATGATTTAGTCTTAAAGAAGTTCTTACCGATAAGTTTCTATTACGTTACAATATTGTTTTTTATTTATACGAATACGGCAAAAAACAGTGATATAGCGTTCAGATATGTCATCTCCATACATTTTTCCGTTTTCTATTTGCGTTAGTGATTGTCGATAAGCAACTTGGTTAGACCCCCAGAACTGTTTTAATGGTAAGGAGAGTACAATTGAGGAAGAATAGAAAAAACTTGGAGGTAGGCCATCCATGGCCGTTCTTTGATGTATTTGCTGTTGGATATATACAGACTACTCCAAAAATGCGACAGAAAAAGAAGAGTCATTGTGATAGGTCTAATACAATGTTTTGTAGGTGGTAGAGCCACGCTGAAGCTATTACTGGTTTCAGCATGAATGGATCAGATCGCTCGGGGTTACTACCCACCCCCCTCGTACCACCCTCTCACAGAAAACCGACGTGAAATAATAGTGCTTGCATTGTTGCGTTTCGTTCGGTCATTGAGAGCACCAGAGGCCCGCCACTCCTCTTCCCTTCCTCCCACCCTCCCCAAACACAGGCTGGCAACGAACTTGCGACACCCTTGGAGTTGTAAGTATATATGAACGGTGGTGATCACCTAATATCAGGAGAGCCATCTGTTCATTTATCTCCTATGATTAAAAATACGTGTGGCACTCGGGGACTGCCGCGGTAAAGCTATTGCATAGCATTTTTTATTAACTAATGCAATTATAACAATTTATTTATTTTATTTATGCAGTATTTTTTTTCCTTTGTTTTTTTTCTTTGATATTAATTCAAGTTACACTTTTTGAGCGTGGTGACCGATAAGAAAACAATTTTTTTTCTTTTTTGGTCAAAATATTTGTATTATCTTACAATACATGTAGGTTATTCAGGAATATTAATCATTGAAACTATAGGTTTATGGTAACTGAAATAAGAAACAAAAGTTTGAGACTTGATTGGTGTTAGGTTTTTTTGTTACGGAATTTTTGGATTCGGTCTCCACGCTCAAGGCCCGCGATAGAAGCTATACAATAGCTTAAAAAAGAGTGTGTAGAGAACCAGTCTAAAGTATTCTACAGTGTTATAAAACCATTGCGATGAGGCGAAGGGTACTGGAGTATAAATGTTATAATGGACATATTTTACTTTTTCTAATATGAATATTACCACAATCCAACATATGTGGGCGAGGATAGAATAATAATTTTGAGATATAGATGCTCAAATCTATTGAATAAACAATGGTCACCCGGACACATGGATAATCAAGCTTTTAGCCGGCCGCCCATTAAAACTGAAGATAACTCGGGAACGAAAGGAAATAAATAAATTCTGCCTTGTCACGAACGGTATTAGCTTCCACTTAAACGGATTAGATTAAGTGTCTCGTTTCGTTAAACCGCTGCTGTGCGATATGGCTACCAAGGATTAACATTCACTGTCACCATAAAACACCATTATACAAATATATTTTCACAAAGTAGACATCACATATTTCTACCAACTATTTCGTTAAATCATAATACAAATATTATGTTCATCATATTACATACATATTATAACACAAAGTTCTCTGCCGTGTCTGTCAGTCTGTCAGTTCGCAATGAACACAAAAACTAATAAACGGATTTTCATGCGGTAATTGATAGTGATTCACGAGAAAGCTTTAGGTATATAACTTGTCACGATTCTGTGTAAATTGTTTTTTTTTTTTTATGTAATAGGAGGCAAACGAACAGGCAGGTCATCTGACGTTAAATGATCTCCATCGTCCATAGACACCAGTAACACGAGGGGAGTCGCAAGTGCGTTGCCAGCCTGTGTTTGGAGTGTGATAAGGAGAGGCGATGGTTGGGAAAGTGGAGAGGGTAGGCAGGCAGAATGTCAGGAACCTCCTCGTGGTGCACCCCGGGCAACGTCGACCGCTTCTCGGTTGGCGGCTGATACCTGACACGACTCTGGCTTGCTCAATGGACTCTGAATCCTCCTCACTTACGACCACTGCATTCTTACCGGACACCGATCACAACAATCATGAAGGCAAGATTCAAAAAGACACTACCCCAGGAAGGTACCGACTCCACCGGAGTCGGAGAATCCCTCCCCGAGCCTCCCTCCCCGAGACAGCGATGTTCAAACTGTGGAAGGTCAAGCATCGGACACAGACTCCGCGTGCTCATATACGCGTACCACAGTGTTTAGATTATGCACACCTGTCTCTAACACAAAAAGAGACCAAAGAGGGCGCCCACCCACGGTAGGTAAATACGTGGGTTTAGCAAAGGCCAAAAAAAGGCAGGCCGACCTAAAGAAGGAGGCGGAACGCCGGAAGGCGGAAGAGCAGGCAAGCCTGATGGTCGAAGCTGCCCAGGCAGAGCGAGCAGCGCAGAAAGGAGTCATCATCCAGGAGGTTATTTCCGAGTTAGGAAGCCGCTCTGTCCCAGAGGAGATGGAGAAGCTACAGGCTGAATATCAAAAGCTACGGGAAGCTCACGCGAAACAAGAAGATGAGCTGACTGAACTCCGGCGGCAAGTTGCTGAGTTGAAGGAAGAACTGGCGAAGGTTTCCCGTCAGCATCCGACCCCCCCTGCGGGAGGCTCCGTTCCCCTTCGGGAGATGGTTGAGGAGATAACGCGCTTGATTGTGCTACAAACCAACGCCACGTTTGGCGTGCGAATAGCCGCGCTAGAGAAGATGTCTGCGTCTAGGAACCCTCGTCGTGAACCTACCGAGGTGGATCACGTGTGCTTTTCCGTCTCAACAGGGAGACCTGCACCGCAGACCTTGGAGATAAGGGCTGAGCCGACACCTTTAGGAAGGCAGGTAGAACACACTGCAGGCTCTACATCGACAACACGGCCGGAACAAGGAAACTTGGATGGTAGAGGAAAGCGGCCTGGAAAAAAGCGCCTTCTCCCAGAGAAGGTGGTCAGGCCACAGCTCCAGGCGGACAGACGACGGGTGGCTCCTGGGCCAGCAGCTGAAAAGACAGCTGCGGCAAAAACCAGGACGCCCCCGAGCGATAGGCCGGTGCCGATCCCCTGCCTCGCTCCCTGTCCATCCTCCCTTCCGGCTCCGGAAAAGGAAGGATGGACGACAGTGGTGCGGCGGGGGAAGAAAAAGTCGGGGAAGGCTGCCTCAGCGAAGGCCGCCACTGCCCCGTCGTCGGCCGTGGGCCCCAAACCAATTGGGGCTGGGGCCAAACCCAAGAAGAAGAGGAGGGCGAAAAATAAGCTCACCCCCCCTCGAACGGCTGCAGTGATGGTGACGTTGCGGCCGGAGGCGGAAGAGAGGGGGGTGACCTATAAGGACGCCCTCCTTAAGGCGAGGACGGAGGTGTCGCTCAGCGAGTGCGGCATCTCCAGCCTCCGAGTACGCACGAGTGCCACCGGGGCCAAAATCCTGAGGATCCCAGGTGCGTTGGCCCCGGAACAATCTGACAAGCTGGCGACGAGAGTGCGGGCAGTGCTGGAAGGCTTGGCCACGGTCGTGCGGCCTACAAAGAGGGTGGATATCCGAGTCGTCGGAATCGACGACTCGGTATCGCAGGAAGAGGCCGTAGAGGCCGTGGCCACGGTGGGTGGATGCGAGCCCACCGACATTAAACCAGGCCCGCTTCGCACACGACCGGGAGGGCTAAGCTCTTTGTTTGTGACCCTCCCCCTTGAAGCGGCCCGAAAACTGGTCGGGGCAGGCCGTCTCCTAATCGGCTGGAGTTCGGCCCGAGTCCATCTTCTGGAGGGTAGACCTCTAAGGTGCTACCGCTGCATGGGCTTGGGCCACACCCGGCCGATGTGCCCGTCAGAGGTGGCGAGAGGAGCGGCCTGCTACCGTTGCGGGGAAAATGGTCACCGTGCAGACGCCTGCACATTGGCTAAGCCAAGATGCGGTGTCTGCGCGGATGCCGGAATACCGGCAGAACATGTCATGGGGGGGCGCCAGTGTAAGCCCCCCTCTGTCAAGGGGAAAGCGCGCCTCCTTAAGGAGGTGCATGCGGAGGTAGCTGCTATGGACCATTGATGGACTACATCCATAGCAGCTACCTTCAGGGTAACCTTAACCACTGCGCCGCCGCCCAAGACCTTCTCCTGCAGGCGGTGGCGGAGTGGAAAATCGACCTGGCAGTCATTGCGGAGCCATATCGCGTCCCGGACCAGCCGCACTGGGCTGGCGACGCGAACGGCTCTGTGGCGATCCTGTCCGGAGGGGGCGCACCCCTCTCTGTCAAGGAGAGGGGTGACGGGTTCGTGGCGGTCGCCTCACGAGGACTCGCAACCCTCTGGGTCTATTTTTCCCCGAACCGGCCCCTGGTGGAGTTCCAGTCTTTCCTGGACTCCCTGGGGCCAGTCGTGAGGCGGCTGGCGCCGCTCCCTGTCGTCCTGCTTGGCGATCCTAACGCCAAGTCTAGGGCGTGGGGAGGGGCGATAACGAACCCGAGAGGCCAGGCGCTCGAGGAGTGGGCAGCCGAACACGAGCTGTCCCTCCTCAACCGGGGGAACGTCTATACGTGCGTGCGGTACCACGGGGGATCGATTGTGGACGTTACATTCGCCTCTCCGTCGGTCGCACGCCGTATCCGGGGATGGAGGGTCGAAAAGGAGGTGGAGACCCTATCGGACCACCGTTATATCAGGTTCGAGGTCTCCACCTCCCATCACGAGCCGGTCGACCGTTCCTGGAGGGGTGCGACGTTCCCCCGCTGGGCGATGAGCCGCCTCGACAGGGAGAAGGCGGAGGAGGCGGCCATCGTCCAGGCCTGGGCCTCGCCCTCCCTGGACAGTGAGGATATCGACGCGTCCGCTGCCCGCCTCCGTGATGCTCTCACGGAGGTATGCAACGCGTCGATGCCGCGGAGCACACACCGCCCTGATAAAAGGGCGGTGTACTGGTGGTCGCCCGAGCTCGCGGAGCTCCGGGCGGCCTGCTCTGCGGCCCGGCGGCTGTACGGGCGTAGCCGCCGGAGAAGGGTCAGGGCCCCCGAGGAAGAGGCCCGGCTGTATGGCGAATACAGGCAGAAAAAGAAGACTCTGCAGGCCGCCATCAACCGGGCCAAGGAGGCGGCATGGGAGGAGCTACTTAAGACGCTGGAGAGCGACCCGTGGGGGCGCCCGTACCGGATTGTCCGGAAACAACTCCGGGGCCGGGCGCCTCCGACGACGGAAACCCTCCAGCCAGAGGTGGCCGAGAGGGTCGTGGGAGAGCTGTTCCCTGACTCTCCGGAGTGCCCTCCTCCTCCTATGCCGCCGCTCTCGCGCTTCGCGCCTGTGGCGGAGGTGCTCGACCGTCCTCCCCCGGTGTCGGAGGAGGAAATGGGTAAGGCGGTCGAGTGCCTCCGCGGCAAGCGGACGGCGCCTGGGCCGGACGGTGTCCCAGGCCGGGTGTTGGCCCTCTGCATGGGGCACTTCGGGGAGCGGCTTCGGGGGCTGTTCGACCGCTGTCTGGCGGAAGGACAGTTCCCGAAGCCCTGGAAGACGGGGCGGCTCGTCCTTATCCCTAAGGCGGGCCGCTCTCCGGACAGCGCGTCGGCATACCGGCCCATCGTCTTGCTGGACGACACCGGGAAGGTGCTCGAAAGGGTGATCGCGTCCCGGGTCGTCTGGCACCTGGAAGACGTAGGGCCGAACTTGTCCGACGCGCAGTTCGGCTTCCGGTCGGGGCGTTCAACACTGGACGCCCTGAGCCTCCTGAAGGAGCTCTCTGCGCAGGCGACCTCCCGGGGTCAGAGGCTGTTGGCGGTGTCACTGGACATCGCCAACGCCTTCAACAGTATGCCGCACGGAGTAATACGGGAGGCGCTCCGATTTTTCGGGGTGCCCCCGTACCTGCGGCGGCTGTTGGAGGTGTACCTCGAGGGAAGGGAGGTCGTCTACGCAGACAGCAGAGGGCGGACGGTCCGACGTGGGACTCCTTGCGGGGTCCCACAAGGCTCGGTCCTGGGGCCCTTGTTGTGGAACCTGGGCTACGACTGGGTGCTCCGCGGCGCGCTCCCTTCAGGAGCACGTCTAATATGCTACGCGGACGACACCCTAGTCGTAGCCCGGGGAAGGGAATGGACGGAGCTGGTGCGCCTGACCACGCTGGCTACGACCTTCGTGGTCGGGCGCATCCGCCGACTGGGCCTCAGAGTGGCCCTCGAAAAAACCGAGGCCCTACTGTTTCACGGGCCTCGGCAGGGGCCACCCTCTGGGGCCCATATAACGGTGGGAGGAGTACGTATCAGGGTGGGGTCCACGATGAAATATCTGGGCCTCACCCTGGACGGGCGTTGGCGGTTCGAGCCCCACTTCAAGGGGCTCGGACCACGTATAGTAGGGGCGGCGGCGGCGCTCGGCCGCCTTCTCCCGAACACGGGAGGGCCGGGCGCTGCCTGCCGCCGTCTTTATACTGGGGTGGTGAAGGCCATGGCCGCCTACGGGGCGCCTGTGTGGGCGGACTCCCTCAGCGCAACGAACGTTCGCGTCCTGCGCAAAGCGCAGCGTACAGTGGCGTTGAGGGAGATCCGCGGGTACCGCACGGTGTCCTCGGCGGTGGCCATGGTGCTCGCGGGCTCTCTACCCTGGGAGCTGGAGGCGGAAACTCTTGCCGCTGTGTACAATTACGCGGCGGCCGGAAAATCCCGAGGTAGACCTCCGGCGCCCAGGGAGATCGCTGCGCTGCGGGCTACGCCCGCAGCGAGCAAATAGAGAGGTGGGGCCGACGCCTGGCGGACGAGCGTTACGGAAGATTTACCATAGATGCCGTCCGCCCGGTCCTGTCGGCCTGGGTGAATAGGGGCTGGGGCTCCCTGACGTACCGTCTGGTGCAGGTGCTGACCGGGCACGGATGCTTCGGTTGGTACTTGCACCGGATAGCGCGCAGGGAGCCCACCGCCGCATGCCACGAGTGCGGCGCTGAGACGGACACCGCGCAGCACACTCTCTCGGAGTACGCCGCGTGGGGCGATCAGCGCCGCGCCCTGGTTGCGGCGGTGGGGGACGATCTCTCGCTGCCGGGCGTGGTTTCGGCCATGCTCGGCAGCGAGGACGTCTGGGCTGCTGTGGCCTCCTTCTG
>JACEII010000009.1:2085646-2126816 GCA_014332785.1 Antheraea mylitta | reverse complement strand
TTACGTAGGTGTTCTGTGCGACGGTGGTACTACCCCGGATGAATCGACCCATTCATACTAAAACCAGATTAGCTTCAGCGTGGCTCTACCGCCTACATTAAAATATAAGGATAATTGTTGGAAGTGACGAACAAAGTCAAGCCGCCTGGGAGCTTTCGTCGAAAATGTTGCCTTAATCCATGTGAGAGATATAACAAAACAATTAAAATAATAAACGACGCAGACGGAGTCACGGGTATCAGCTAGTACTAATTCATTCCTTAAATCATAATGCATATTGTACGTTAATTTTTAATAAAATATTATATTACAATTAAGACATACCTATATGGACGTAAAAAAATATTCTGGAGTTCTGATTCGTATGCGTATACAGTTACAACTACAGGGCAGTAATAAAAGTATGTCGTCATTTCTAATAGTTCATCGTTCAGTTTACAAAAAGAGTAATCTAATACATCATAAGCAAACTCCAAATACAGTAACAAAATATTTTCCGATATATGAACAGTCAGACGATCCATGTGAGAATATGTCGTGCGTTTCTCTGTGGTCGTCTCAGCCTACCCTAATTTTGGGCGGGTGAGGGAAATGGTCAGTGCTAAGCACTCTGAAGTGGTTTTCTGCGCGACTAGTCAATACGAGCCGGTTATTAGTTTTATCCCCGTTTCAGTGGTTAATTATCTATTTGTTATTGAGTTTTCTATTCTTTTTTATTAATCATCCTCTTCTAGGGAGGCCAGGTTGCGTGGTGACGGTTTGGTTATATCGTGTGAAGTCTTCAGCCACCTTATAATGTATCAAATCAGTTATGAAAAATTAAATTAAATTAGCCAATCGTAATGAAGTATTGTTATTATTGGTTTATTATTGGTTATCTGCAATGAACCAATACTAATTTAATAGGGATTAATATTACTTAGTTAATAATAGTTCATTGTACAACTATTACATTCTGTTAGTCGATAGACAATCTTCGTCTGATCAAAAGCTTGGTTTTCATAATCAGGTTTTAATTAAGTTCTTATATATGAAATTGGCATTTTGTAGAATTACCCACATTAATCTTAAATATCTGGTGTTTGGTTAGGAATTCCTAATTCAAATTTATTTTAAATGTACAAATGTGTTTTGTATTTAGTGATTCGTTTCTTTCATAGTTTTGTTAATAACCCATAACAAACAATAAACATAAATAACAAATATTTCCCACGCATTTAAAGTCGTTTGCTTGATTATTTTATGAACGTTCTCGTAGCCGAAATAGGGTTAGGTGCTTGAAGGATGCAATAAAGGAATCAAATGGAGCCACATAAAAATAATTAAACTTAGGCAAATAACACAATTAGGCGCGTATTGAAGTTAAAACGAGGATATAAAAGGTTTCATTTGAATACCTACAATCCAGCTCAGAATCGAAGTGAATACGAAGTGACAATTTGAAAGCATCTGCGAGAGTACTGTGGCTGTAACATCGTGCGATCATTGTAGTAAATGGTTAGGCCATTTGAAATTTTAAGAGAAAATAGTTTTATTATCTCCCTTGCTTTTTTCCTTTTTTTGAAGTAAAACTTCTTTAGGCGCAACTAGGAGGTAACTGAAAGATAATGCAATGGAAGTCCGTTACGGCAATATGGCGTCAACGTTATATACCATCCGATTTTTGCAATAAAAATTTTGGGTGCTGTTTACGAGATCTTTTCGTTTAGCCGTCAGTGGTTCAGTCAGTTCATGTCATTTTTTTTTTATTGTATAACAGTTATTTAAAATCAATTTTATGTAAATGGTGATCAGGTATAAGTTTTTACAATAATTGTAGGTGCAGGCGGTTGCCGCAATACATACACCCGCGAGCGTGTTTTTACTTGATTGCTCTGCCGCTTCCAATGTATCTTGGTATAACTACTGCAAGTTATACTACAACGCAAGTTACAAGCGATATGATTGATATTATTATTCCTAAATCCAAGAACTTCAACTTTTTAATAATGACGTCTCGTAAATATGACTTCTGCCAGTGTCAAGACAGTCATGAGAGTTTTTTATTGGTAATTTAAAAACTAATCTATCCCAAAAGTTTCACCTTGGACTTCCTCTTATAATTTTTGTTTACGAACTAATTCTTCATTTCCAGCCGTATCGTCACTTTGTATTCGCCTTAATTTAGGTGGAACCTGTAACAATAAAAGAAACACAATTGTAAACCTGTTTGTTTATTTGTTATGTTTTAAAAACTAAGATCACTGTGAAATGTGGTTTAGAAAAATCTTGGGATACCCTGACACTATGATACTCTTAAAAGAAGAACTTCTTACTTCGTATTTGCCAACAGATAATAAATACACTTAACTTGAAATAATGGGTGTTATGTAAGACCAATACATAGACCGTGATGTTGGGGCGGCAATGGATCGTTCTACGCTATTCCCCTTGAATAGCCGCCCCAACGGTCCATCCGGCGGAAGGTTGCCGCCAGGCTCCTACCTATAGAGAGGCAGCTGGGTACACGCTAGCTGCCCCCCCTCGTCCGCCGGACCTGTGCAATGAGGGGTTGAGCCCCCCGACTACATCCCCTCAGGTCCGGCTACGGTGGCAGAAGGAGTTGGGCAAAGCGCCGCCTGCTCCTGCCGGTCCTCCTATGTTGAAGACGGTCACTGAGGGGGTCCGCCTCGCGGGCCCTCTCCGCTGCCTCCTTTTGCGAGATGACTTCCTTGCAAAAGGAGGCCACTGCTCGCCACGCCTGTTCGCTGCCGAGCATGGACGAGACCACGCTCGGCAGCGACAAATCCTCTCCTACCACCGCCACCAGAGTGCGGCGCTCCACCTCCCGCGCAGCACACTCAGAGAGAGTGTGCTGCGCGGTATCTTCCTCAGCGCCACACTCATGGCAGGCGGCGGTCGGCTCCCTGCGAGCGATCCGGTGCAGGTACCACCCGAAACAACCGTGTCCGGTCAGCACCTGCACCAGCCTGAACGACAGGGAGCCCCATCTCCTCCCAACCCACTCCCGCAGGACCGGGCGGACGGCGTCGACGATGTGCCTCCCGAAGCGCGCGTCCGCCAGGTCCTGCATCCACCTCCCTATAGCCCTCTCCCGCAACTCCCGCCTTTTAACTTCTATCTCCTTGGGAGCCGGAGGCTTCCCACTACGCCTCCTCGTCGCCGTGAATTCATACGCCGGCAAGCACCCCAGCTTCCAGCTCCCAGGGAAGGGAGCCGGCAAGCGTAAAGGCCGCCGCCGATGACACCGTCCGGTATGCCCGGATTGCCCTCAGTGCCACCGTACGCTGCGTACTGCGCAGCGCGCGCACGTTAGTGGCACCGAGGGCATCAGAAATAATGGGTGTTATGTGTTAACACAACTTAAGATACTTACCGCAAATTGAGGGGGTAATCTACCCATGCTAATGTTTTCTTTTACCTAAAACCTTAGCCTCTTTTTTTTAAATATAGCACGGCAAAGTGACTGCACTATGCCTGTTGAAAGAACATTACAAATCAAAAACAATGGCGACTACCGAGAGACAAATTATCAAGTAAATATCTCTTCACGTTGTAAGAACTACGTCAATCGGAACAGAGTCCACATTTTCTATCACTGACAGATCCATTGCAATTTTATGACATAATTTTTTGCTATTTATCTATTCCTCTTAAGGCTTAAAATGAAGAAAATATCTTTATATATAATTTTTTTCTGTACGTGTGTACGTCACTGAACTCCTACTAAGCGGCTGGACCGATTTTTATGAAATTTTGTGTACATTTTCCAATGGATCCGAGTATGGCTTAGATTCACAGTTAGACCCAATAGGTGATGTCGATTTTAGATACTTTTTTTGAGTCCGCCCGGCCCGCCAGTTTTACTAAATATTATCGTAAATCTAAATCCTTCCCAATACTATAAATGCGATTGTGAGTTTGTTTGTTACGTTTTTAATCAATCATTATGAAATTTTGAACACATAAAGAAAGAAAAAAGGTACTGTTTCTGAGGCATAATTCAAATCTACATTAACAAACTCAAGCGAGCAGAAGTTTAGATTAAAAGGAAAATGCGAAATAATTTTATTGGTGAATCGTAAAAATAATGAATTTTTCACTAATTATTATTAATATCCAGTAAATAATTTGTGGCCTGTGAATAAATTAAAAATATGTAGATGACGTCACGGGATTTTAGTGTTATTACAAGTAATTTGTAAGATTATCTATACGTATATATTTATGTTGAAAATTATAAACAGCGTATGACATGTCCCATATAAAAGTGATGGGGCCTCGAGCGGCGGTCAATCAGCTCGCAACGTGGTGTGCGATTACTGCAAATTTATTTACAGAGTAACACTAAATATTTTACAGTATTTATATGTAATAAATTAGAAATTGTTAAATAAATTAATAGATAGGATAGTAAACAAGTCAAAACAGTTAATGGATTATTGATTCACTTTACAAGCTCTTTGGGAATTACAATTTTTGTGTAGCAAGTTTTGTTACGTCTCACATACGACCTGCATTCGTAGGTGGTAGAGCCCCGCTGAATCTATTTTTGGTTTCAGCATGAATGGGTTGGCTCCCCCGGGGTAGTACCACCCCTCTCACAGATAACTGACGTGAAATAACAGCGCTTGCATTGGTGTGTTTCGTTCGGTCAGTGAGAGAGCCGGAGGCCCACGTCCCTTCCTCTTTCCTTCTTTCCCTTTCCTTCCCCTCCCCCTTCTCCCATATACAGGCTGGCAATGCACTTGCGACGTCCTTGATGTCGCTAGTGTCTATGGACGGTGGTGATCACTTAACATCACGTGACCCACCAGTTCGTTTACCTCCTTTGATATAAAAAAAAACGCCTCAGGTTTACCCTCGCCTATAGATGGTTCACATCAAAAATTCAAAAACAGATGAAGTCGCGGTCGTCTACTTGTGTCGTACAAATAATATTTCCAAATTCAAACTTTTACCGCTATAGTATAAATTAAGTGAGTTCGAATCGGATACGTGACCCTTATAAAAGTTTTATATAATGTCAGCGATCAACATATGTACGATTCGACATTATCGCATCGAGATCGGCGTTTTATCGACAATCGAATCTAACCGTAACCCTAGAGATATCGATAGTTCAGACGAATCGATTCATGCGATACAAGCTTGAATAAATTGTAAAGCATTCATACTTTATGTTTCTTAGATAAGTATTCGTATCCGAGTGCTGATAAAATGTTTGTTTCGTTGTAGTATTTTCTTGAATCCACTTAATCCACTTAGGTTGGTCATATACAATTTAAATATTGATTATTTTTAAGAGATGATATATACCATCATGGAATTTTCTGTAGACGCGTTTGAGATATGCAATTCTCTAGTAAATTATTTTGAATTATCTCTTATAGTTTCGCCAACTATAGCAACGTAAACGCGGTAGTCTGGTGAAGCCGTTAAGATCTTGCTGGGTCAATGCGTAGAGTCATTTTAAAGAAAAAAAACGTAAACGCTGAAAATATTGGTTACGACTTGAATATAAGACATGGTTTTTCTCTAACCTCTAAAAATATAATATCTTTTGGATTATATTCTTCAAATAGTCTAAGAATTTATATATTGTATTGTATACATATATATGTATACAATACAATACAATATATATTATGTATACCTAATTAAGTGTTGACAGGAAAATGTATGAACTTAAAAGATTGAACCAATTTCAACATTAATATTTTCCAAGTACCTATTATTAAGAATTATTTAAAATTACTAAAAGAGTGGAAAATAACGAAGGAAAATTTAATTTCAGAAGGTACCCGTTTTTGAAAAATAATTTTCGTACAATTTCGGTACTCACTTTAACTCTAAGAATGCAATTTAGTTTAACGTTGCAATTTATTAGTTTATAGTTAATTACTATAAATTAAATTAACTATGAATAATTAATTATGACTCGAGATATGCTAATAAATTTATTTATTATCAGTAAACTAACGCATTAAAATTTCATAGCGAGGTTATATTCCGAAATTAATTAAATCTTAATGAGCGCATTCCAACTCTTTTAGTGTTGAGGTGGCGCGACAGCTAATATCGACTCTTTATCGACACTTGTCTGTTATTTCTTACTAATGCTGTTAATACTGCTGTTTTATGAAACTTTATTAACGCAGTAAAATAGAGCGTACATACAAAGAAATCCATTAATTTATGTAAATACGTAAGTGGAACTTGATTACGCTCAGTAAAACAAGCAAAAGTTATTCGGGTAATAGTGTTGCTTTCTTCAATACGGTCCATTATCGATTATCGATGACTTATCCAGTTTTCGGATAGTAAGTTATATATAAATATTCGGATAGTTTACACGATGGTGGCAAACAAGCATGCGGGCCGCCTGTTTCGGTACTTAAAATAAAGATGGAAAAGGTGTACCAACCTATAAATATTTTATGAATTTATTTTTTCTATTAAAAATGTTCTAAACTCTATAGGTTGACTACTCTTACTTGGGCTGCTTCCTCGGTGAAATTACTCTGTAAAAAATATTCGTCTTTACTCCCTATATACTAGGTAAAATGTTAAACACTCATAGTATTCAAGGAAATAATACTTCATGGTCACATTTAACATATGAAATAATAATATCAAAACAAATATGAATAAAGGACAATGAGAACCTATGTTAAAGTTTGCTCTAAGACTTTCAAAAGTATAAAGAAAATCGTAATAAACCTAGGTGCAATGATCGGTGCAGAAAGCTGTAAGGGGCGATCCGGAGTTAATAACCTTTGATAATAAAACGGATAATAAACCCTTTTGTTTTGTTCATGCCGTTCCCACGTTCACTTTCAAAAGTAAGTGAAATAACCCGACTGTTATTGACACAGTTCTTTAACATAGACGCGTAGACGATTGCGTATAATTTTTTGTATTTTTCTAAATAATGAAGTCAAATATCAACCACCTTTTTTTAATTGATTTAGGACGAGAATCGCGTGCAGAGTATCCTTCATGAATACTATCTAAACTCTCAGCCTGTATAATCTATTACTATTGCAATTTTAAAATGCATATATATAGAATAAAGATGCAATTATCGAGTTAAAAAAACAAGTATCTGTTACATTTCTGTTTCTTCACATGAAATTTGCATAAGCATTAAAAAAACAAATTGTTCTTTGTTATTCATTATTTTAAGTTTGTCATCAGATTTAATGTTTGTGTGTTTTAATGCTTTAGTGATAAATTAAATAAATTAAAAGCATGTATCTTACACGAGGTTAACCATTAATCTGTAGCTTTTTGTAATCATGTTGTCTATTACAATTTAAAACATACAGTCCTTTAAAACTAGGATATGTTGTGTTGGAAAAATATAATGACTATGATTGTATCAAAAATTACAGTATATCGTGTTTTGATAATCTCCGATTCCGATAGTAAAACGATCAGAGAATATTAAAGACACAATTTATTTCATATTACGCGTTGTAATGAGTTTTTAATTAATATTGAACATGAAATGAGCTTGTATTGTGTTGAGATATCCTGTTATCGGGTATCGGAATCTACATCGTGACCTTATCGCTGCTCGGTCGCAGTTTAGACGCGATATCGATTCCTACAACCACCGCACTAACTGTATAGTGGTGTAGTAACAGTCGAATAAAACTAATTGTCGATGTTTTTTTTATTTGTTTACTGTAAAAGAACTACGTCAAAAGATTGTTTTGGAGTACTGGAGAGATCTTGGAGAGGAGATCCTGTATGTAATGTGGTAGAATATTTTATAAATTTGATTCCTTAGTCTCTAATTGTGAGAATCAACATTAATGATATATTAATCCAAGTGAGTTACCTTATGAGGTTGGCATAGTCATGAAGGATGTACTGAAGTCTAGTTAAAATAAAGATAAAAATAAGATTACATTTCAACTTATTCTCACCTTATGTTACGAAACGGTGTTGTTGAAGGTGGCGAATATATACTAGGCACCAAACTTTCACCGTCACTTCACTAACTGTCAGAAAACAATCTGACACCTTGTCATATCTTCAGTGTCCACATGGGAACCATAAGCTACTTTATGTAAATTTACTTTATGTTGATTTAGTTTCTTTAATCAATTTATAGCTTCAAGTAATGAGAGATGTTGTATTTTTTTAAATAGAATGCTCAAAAATCTCGTCTGCTTGGTAATTAATATTGTGACTTAGAATCAATTTTAATGCGATGGTTTTTTTTTTCACAAAATACACTGACATTTGAAACCACATCGACTATCATTCTATCATTAAGTAAATCAGCCTTGAATGAACTATCTTGTATACGTGTTGTTTACTTGTGCACTTGTTATTCAAAAAAACCATAACAGTTGAGTTATGTCATTACCTAATATCAAAACCGACGATTTTACGGGATTTGCGTACATTTTTTTAGTTTAAACTGATAACGCTATCACTTTTTTATATCATAGCAGGCCAACGAACAGGTGGGTCACCTGGTGTTAATTGATTACCATCGCCCATAAACACTTGCAACCCCAAGTGAGTCGCAAGTGCGTTGCCAGCCTGTGTTGGGAGAGGGGGGGGGGGTTGCTAGGAAGGAAAGAGGAAAGGGGGAAGGTGAGGAGAGGTGGGCTTCCGGCGCTCTCATTGATTGAACGAAACGCAACAATGTAGACATTGTTACTTCACGTCGGTTATAGTTTCAGCGTGGCTCTATACGATATGATACGATACGATACGATACGGTTCTTAGGTACGTTAACATCATGAAGAAATCTGAACCTGAAAATGCTACGAACAACGTTTTTTTTTCGAACTGACTATCCTATTGGCCTGGCAAGGCCTCAACAGTTTCACCGGACTACTAACGAACAACATGACATCGTAAAAGATCTGCATTTACCAGACATTATCTGTGGAAAAAATATATATCTGTAAACTTCTTTCAGTAATCGTCGATACGCCGTAGGCTGGGTCGATGATTATGCGTATATGTTCCCTCAGGAAGAAGATTTGGTGTAGCAGTAGGTATCATGTATATATTGCAGGGACGCAAAACATAAAATAACTTGCGAAAAAAATTATTGAGTGTTAAAAAAACTTGTAATCTTTAGCTGATTATTTTCGGCCTTTAAGATATTCAGTTTTGTTGAAGTAATTAACTCATAATAATTTCATTTGATGTCCAAATTTGCTTTTCGCTATATTTTTATTAGAAAACAAGCGCGTCGTACGTAATAAACTTATTTAATGGAAAACGGGTTTCAGTCGGCCTTTACGGCGCGTTGAATCTAGTTGTAATAAAACCTGCAAATGTCCAATTTCTCCACAGACTAATAATGTGCGTTTAATTAACTCCAGTGGATCGGGCGATCGTGTATCTTCGACGGTACACCGTGCGTTATCGTGTATTAGATCTGCAACGCGACCTTATCGACAGTTCGCGTATCCATGCTATGTCGATATTCGTTGCGCGTGTGTCAAACACTCGTATCTACTTCTATTGAACTAGGGAATGGGCATAGTCGATTTGTATTAAAAACATGTATATTTAAAGTTTAAAATATCGATATGATAATATTTTTACGAGCACGAGGCTATCCAGATTATCATATCGTGTGGAAGTGTATTAGATTCAGTATCATTTTTTTTTATATCATAGGAGGCAAACGAACAGGCCGGTCACGTTACGTGACGTTACGTTACGTTATGTTAAGTGATCACCGACGTCCATAGACACCAGCGTCACTAGGGGAGTCGCAAGTGCGTTACCAGCTTGTATTTTGTGGGAATGGGAGGAAGTAAATGGTGAGAGGGAGAGGAAAAAGGAAGGGGAGGTGGGCCTCCTGCGCTTTCACTGACCGAACGAAACGCAACAATGTAAGCATTGTTACTTCATGTGGGTGTTTCTGTGAGAGGGTGGTACTACATCTGACGAGCCGACACATTCATGCTAAAATAGCTTCAGCCACATGCTCTACCACATGCAAAATTATATATTAGGTCTTTACCTATGAAATTGCCATTTTGTGTGAAAAAATTTAAACGATTTTCTTTAATTTATTTTTTATTTGTATTAATCGAAGTAATCATCCATGCAATCAATTCATCTTTGCCAACGCTGTTTATTGATACCCTTCTTAAAGAAATCAGCTGGACGGGAGGCACCAAATTCTTCAAAGGTATTTTGTACTGCCTCTCGGGTATTGAATTTTTTTCCCCCAAGGAGTTATCCAAATTCTGGAAAAAGTAGTAGTCTGTAAGCACAAGGTCTGGTGAGTAGGGCGGATGACCGAGAACTTCCAAGCCCAGTTCTTGCAACTTGGAGACCGTCTGCTGTGCAGTATGAGGTCGTACGTTGTCGTGCATGAGTAGCGGAGATGAGCGATTGACCAATGCTGGTTGGAGATGTGCCAGCTTTTCCATCACTGTATTCAGTTCTTCACAGTACACATCTGCAGTAATGCTCACCCCGTTTGGTAAGAAGCTGTGATAAATCACACCGGCGCTGGACCACTAAACAGTGACCATCACTTTTGTAGGGGTAAGTTTTCTTTTAGGGCATTGTTTAGGTGCTGAACCAGAATCCAACCAACTTGCTGAGCGCTTGCGGTTATCAAACAGAATCTATTTTTCATCGCAGGTAACAATGCGGTTCAAAATACCTTCATTTAAGTGTCTCTTGAGCAGTGCAAGGCACGTCTCGACGCGTAAATCGCGCTGGTGATCATTGAGTTGGTGGATCACCCATATGTCAAGCTTTTTTACCTTGCCAATTTGACGCAAATGGATCAATATTGTTTTGACGCTAACGTCGAAAGCTGCTGCTAATTTAGCCGTAGATTGTGTATCCTTAGCTTCCACAATCGCCTTTAATTCGTCATTGTCGACCAAAGTCTTTGGACGACCGCAAGGTTCATTTTTCAGGTTGAAATTTCCAGAACGAAAGCGAGCAAACCAATGACAGATAGTGTGTTGGTTTGTAGTGTTAGCTCCATAAACGTCGTTGATGTTGCGTGCCGCTTGTGCCGCGTTGCTGCCACGACGGTACTCATATTGCATAATTACTCGAATTTTTAACGTATCCATGATCACAAAAAAGATTGAAATGCGATGAAAATGTAATGCTAATCAATAAACAAATGACTTCTTTTGGAAAAAGAATTCCATGTTTTTAAAATAAAATTAATTTGAAATTAGAATTCTTAGCCAAACAAAAATTATTTTCATTTGAAATATCCAGTACTGCAGAACTGCAATTTCATACGTAAAGACCTATTATTTGTTGCTACGTATATGAAATCTTTGATTATATACAGGTCAAGAGTCCTAGTGCAGTATGTCAAAACCGTATTAAGTTAAAACATGTAAGACTATATTGTTTTCAGTGAACCACTGTCAGTACGTTAAATGCTTTCTAAGGTATAGACGTATTGTTGCTCCGATTATTATAACTGAAAAAGATGACATTTCATGTAGTGAAAGTCTTAAATAACTACAAAAACAATAAATATAAGAAGATTAAATTACATTGGTATATTGTAATTCTATATGTATAAATTATTCAATCTTTATAATAATTACAATTATAAAAATATTGTTTAAATTAGGCAAAATATAAGATTAAGTGTTAAGTAAGTTTGAAAATAACATTTGAGATGTATTTTGGTATGCTCTGCGTAAACGATTATAGTACACAAAAATAATGCAAAGTGTATCTAATCTATATCTATACTAATATTATAAATAGGTAAAGTTTGTGAGTTTGTTATGTTGTGACATTTTAGGGGGTTATCTCAGGAACTACTGGTCCGATTTGAATAATTCTTTCAGTGTTATATACCTCATTCACCGAGAATGGTTATAGGCTACATATCACCACACTAAGACCAGCAGGAGCGGAGCACAGATGAAAAATGTTTTTAAAATCGGGATGTGTTTTCCTATTGAGAACGCGAACGAAGTCGCGGGTAGAGGCTAGTTATTTCTAAACATACATATACAAACGAAGGTGGCTGCTAGTATTTCTTATTTTTATTCTATTTTATATTTGGCAACGAGTCTTCTATTTAGTAGACTATTACTGCTATTGTCATGTGAGTGCTAGTATTTTAATAACATCAAGTTTGTTTATGTGTTGCCAGAATAGAAAATTACAGAACTGACTAATTTTCTATTTTGGAAGTGATAACTCTTTTAGGCGCGTTGAGCGGTATTTTGGTAGGAGATAGTTTTATAATTTTGCGTCATGACATGCTAGGAAGCATGACCAGCCATACTGCGCTTGCACGGCTGACGTCAGATTAGCGACGCGTAGTATAAGGGCCTGCGTACATGTAATATTGATCTTCTGCAGCTCATTATACGTTGGATTGATTAAGACCTAATAGAAAACCACAATAATATTAATAATTTCAATAAACAAATTCTGAAATTTAAATATTCACAGTGTAATCAATTTAAAAATTGAAAAGAGAACACAGTTATTTCGTTGTTTTAAGTTTTCACTTCTCTTGACAGTCCTTACGACTGCCTCAACTTTTTTTTCTATCTAACTTGCGATTTCTATTGGCTCCGTTTTACCACAGTACACAAAACAGACAGTTTGGAAACTCCCTATAAACGCTCGCACCGGCACACTGACACAAACATGCGCATCGACGAGACCCATAAGCGGACTTCGCGATGCTGTCCATAGAATTCCTTTCAAAACCACTCGTCGATGCGCGTGTTTGTGTGAGTGTCCCGTTTTCGAGCGTTTATTCGTAGTTTTCGTACTGTATCTCATATTTGTACTGTGGTTTTACGGTACCTAGTATTGCCAACTGTATTATAGAAATCTAATACTGATCGCTTCATAGTTAATTAAGTTTTGAATAGCGAATGAATTAGTAAGAAGAATAGTGTATGATCTCATCAATGGGCAAAAAATAATTATAATTGAATACCATACAATAAATCAATTTGCTTGATTTTTTTTTATATAATTAATTACAATCTTCGCTTTATGTAATAAGAAAATACATTGTGTTTTGTTTATGCAATGTTCTACAAATATTTGCCCAGTGTGAATAATCAAGTAATAGATTAAAAATGTATTTGTAGGTTGTAGTGCCACCGTGACACTATAACTGCTTTCAGCGTGAGCTCGCCCAGGGTAGTACCACCCGACCCACAGAAACACCGACGTGAACTAACAGTGCTAGCATTGTTACGATTCGGTGTTCGGTCAGTGAGAGCATCGGAGGCCCACCTGCCCTCCTCGCCTTCCCTCCCTCCTTGGGTAGAAACCCCACCCACCCATTCTACCTTTTCGTTTTTTTTTATTTATATCGTATAGGAGGCAAACGAACATGCGGGTCACCTGTTGTTAAGCGATCACCGCCGTTCATAGACACTAGCAACCCCAGAGGAGTCGCAAGTGCGTTGCCAGCCTGTGTTTGGGGGAATGGAGAAAAAGGGAGAGGACAGGGCTGGGGAGAGGAGCTGGGTCTCTGGCGCTCTCACTGACTGAACGAAACGCAACAATGCAAGCACTGTTATTTCACGTCAGTTTTCTGTGAGAGGGTGATGCTACCCCGGACGAGCCGACCCATTCATGCTGAAACCAATAATAGCTTCAGCGTGGCTCTACCATGTTTGCCTCCTATTAAAGAATACGAACAAAAAAATACGACTTAAAAAAAGAACACCAATTATAGAAAACAAACTACTTTTCAAAGTTGATATAATGAGGTTGTATACCAACTGCCCCTATATAAAATAGGCTTAATAATCAAACGAAATACAAAACAAATATACGATCAACATATGATAGCATATTAATTTGGCTGCAAGGCTCAAATGTTCCATACGACTATTCAAATATATTCTATCCAAAGGTTATGATGAACAACGTTATTATCTAGGCATACCGATTCGTAATGAAAGTGCCCCCTAGCGAACAGTTTGTAATACCAGGTACCAACTAGCCAGAATATATCATTTTCCTAGGTTCTGTTTATTTAAATGACAAAGTTATAATTCAAAAGGATAATGCCCGCACTTTATAATTGAGATAATAATGTCAGTCGTCTTGGTATATATTATTAAGGTATACAAAGTAATATTTATCTTATTTAACATATGAAAATGAATAAAAAAACGAGTGTAGTTTCTCCACACGCTTAAAGTTAAGCGCCATCTACATTTATGTATATATATATGTATAATAATGTAGGTATATACATATCTTAATTTTCTACAAATATTTAAATTTATTTCGGTTTTTACTAAGTATGGACTATCTTTACTAACATATATCTCGCTCTCAACATCCGTTCGCCTCGCCCGATCACACGTTTTCGTAACGCTCTCGTCACGCATTCACCAGTATACTCCCCAAGTAAAGCTTGCGTAAAGAAGTTTTACTTCAACAATAAAAATGTATGTTTTGTCATTCTTCGAGTTACTCGTTTGACCCGGTTTGACCGTCTTGGAAACGTTTTTAAAATGAGAAAACAAATTTACTAAAAACATCATTCGACGTAAAATAAGAACACTGAAGATGGTGATTGTTTTATAATTAAATCAAGGAGTTATGGTTGGCAGTTATATAAACTGGAAAAATAGAAACAACATTATGTATTATTCTTTGACAGATAAAATTGAGTAAATATTATGTTTTTCGCGGGATCTTTGTCTGTAATATTGTGAATGTTATATATTTTTTTTAACTTTATTTTTGGCAATCAATCTTTCAGATTATTACTGCCATTGTCGAGTAATCAATAATATTACAAGCGTCGCACGATCATTACAATATCAAGCGTCGTGTCAATCAATATTCTAACAAGATGGTGGATCTCTTGTTAGAACCCTCCAGGGAGTTTTTGTGGCACCTCAGAATTTCATGCTCCGTGGTATTATTTCCCATTCACTTCACTTATGCACGTTAAACTAAGCATATTACATAAAACACCACCAACTTTACACAATATAGAGTCAAGTAACACAAGATTATGAATAAAATATAAAATCCACTACATGACAGACTGAAATGCCGCCAAAAATTCTTGTTATATTTTATTCATAATCTTGTGTTATTTGACACTATGTTTTCTAATATTGGTGGTATTTTACGTAATAAAGTTCGGTTATTATGCGTAAGTTAAGTAGATGGAAAATAACACCACGGAACATGAATTTTGAGATGCCACATAAACTCCCGCGAAAGTTCTAACAAGGTGGTCACCATTTTGTTAGAACATTCAAATTAACCCAAGACACTTTCAATATTATTACGATAGTAGGTACGAGATTACCTACTCGACTAAGCCAGTAATAATCTGGAAGATTGGTAGACAAAAATAAAAGAAAAAAAAAATTGGTTACTCTAGATATATAAGTAAATTGAATATATATTTTATTCTTAAAATAATTAATAATAACAATAATAATTTATTTCAGGCAACAATATCACAATTTAAATTGTACAGCCAATATTAATTTAGTAATATCTTAATTGCTAAAGGTTAATACATACATTTAAAATTACGGATTAATATTTCCTGGAGTATTTATTTCAAATAATACAATATGTATTTATTTGAAAAGAAATCTGTGTTTAAAAAATAATTTCAGAGAAATTCTTAGTCTCTCATGTAATGACTCTTATGTTTTAATAATGTTGGGTTACTTGATTTAACTGTTTGTAAATTTCAAAAACGTCATACAAACTCATTAAAAAGTTTTAACAATGGGACCACCATTTTGTTATAGTACACTGTAATAATCAATATCTGTACTTATTAATATTCTAAAGCTGAAGAGTTTGTTTGGTTGCGGACTAATCTCAGGAAGAACTAGTCCAATTTAATTTTTTTTCTTTTTTTTTTTTTCTCGAACTGACTACGCTATTGACCTAGTGAGGTCTTTACAGCTTCACCGGACTACTAAGGCGAGCGCTTAAGGCACTCAGCCGATTTCGTTTTTGGTAACTAGCTCAAGGGTGCACGGCACACCTCGGCTTGGCCGTTACCTCGGAAAGTCCCGATCTGACCTAGCTAAACTATGCTAAGCTATACATGTTTCCATTTTTGGATCATGCAATTAAAATTGCATGATACAAAAACACAACATGTGAATCGAAAAGGAAAACTAAATCTACTCGATTCAGTTCGATAAGGGAAAAAATCTCTCACAAAATAACCCTTCCACAGATGTGTGAGGTGCTTGTGTGTTTATGTGTGTGTAAAATCGATGTTTTGATGTGTTTCTCTGTATCGCGATGCAGAATCTTTGCAACCGGCCGACCGGTCTCGGACAAAAATTCTACTTAAGAACCACGAAACAATATAGTGTTCGGGAATAGAAACGATAGATCTCTGCCCATGACGCATGGGACAGAGATTCGCGATGTGGCCGGCCACCGAAAAATAATAATTTAAAAGAGATCGAGTTTACAATTTAAACGAGGGGCGCCGGGCCCAGAATCTAAAAATAGAACCGATGACGACATCGTTTGACGATTTTAGGGGAAGATAGACATAAACGCGCGAGTTTATTCTATCTTATATTATGACTTTATTATTATTTCGCGACGGCGGCACGGGCCAACCGTTGAATCGTGGCCGCGATGGCTGGGAACTTCGCGATTGCGCGAATGGGGCCCTGTTTGGGGACATTAGCGACCTCATCGTACGCTGAGATCTCTGAGATCTCGTGGAAGACAAGGAGCTGGGCTGACCAGTCCATGCCAGATAGAGCGGAGGTGACTACGGTTTTCGCCTGTGGAGGCTTAACCGCCTGAGGACGAGGCATAGGCTCTATCCTAGGTGCCCACGGGGCCTGAGGGGCCCGCACGGGGCGGAAGGGTGCGCTAGGCGCGGGCACGGGCGCTACCGGCGCACGAGATGTGCTCGGCAGGCTCGGGAAGGCCTCTCTAGAGTTGAGAGGCGGAGGTCGGGGCCTAACGGGAGCGGCAGGCGCCCTGGACGGGGAGACCTGCCTGCGATCGCGAGGGCGACGAGTGCGGGGAGCGCGGGGGCAACCGCGATAGTTCGCGGTATGCCCGGTCGCGCCACAAAGGACACAACTGGGAGGCTCGGAGGAGGTCGGGGTGCGGATACACTCCCTAGTGGAGTGATCTCCGAGGCATTTTACACACCTGGGACGCAGGTGGCAATTGCGGGCGGAGTGTCCGTACACCTGACAGTTGTGACACTGTGAGGGTACGAACGTTTTGCGCGGGGGCTCAACGGTAATACCGGTGAGGCCGCACAGAGACGAAAGAGAGAAGATAGCCTTCCCTTCCTTAGTGCGGTCTAGAATGACCAACACTAAGTTATAGGGGGCTTTCGTGCGGGGATGGTACATCCTATGTACCTCTCTGATAGGAAAACCTCTCGACTGAAGGTCGGCTGAGATTTCCTGGATCGGGATCTCGACTGGGACTCTGCGGAGGACTGCTCGCAGCGGACGCTCATCTTCGAGCGCATGGGTGAAATAACCGAACTTCTTTTCTGTAAGAAAAGAAGTCAGTCGATGATGATCGTCGGTGGTAGGAACTTTCACTTTGATGCCGGCAACAGTGTTGACGGCAGAAGTGAAGAAGATTTTCCGCGAGTTTAAACTCGCAGAAATCGCGACCCAAGACGCCTTGTCTTGAATCGTAACGGGCGGAGGCGGGCGAGGCTTCTTGTTTGATGCACGGACGGCGTGGCTAGACGCCGACGGAGTGTTCCGGCCGGAATCCGTTCGCACGGCGCCGGCCGGAGACACGGGACGGGAAGAACCGGCCTTTCGGCCGCGTGAGACGGTAATAAAACCGTCGTCGGAGGACTTGACTGCCGGTATGGACGGATCAACGTCCATATCGGAGTCTGGGAGAGAGCGAGACAGAGAATCGATATTTTCGTCAACTGGAAGTGACGAAAAGGAATTCGCTACTGCGACATTAACGGAGGGCTTGGAGGAGGGCTGCACGGTCGGAGGTCTCTCCTTCCGCGGCTTCTTGGCCATGGGCTTCCTATCAGATACAGGAGTGCGTGAGCGGCCAGACTCACTGTCGGATTCACTCTCACGAGTAATACCCGGCAAGATAGGGACTCCAGGGGCAAGCATTAGGTCTGGGCAGTGTGCCAGAAGAGACGCGTAACCTGCAGGATTGGCTGCGCAAAGTAGGGTCAATTGTTGACCTAAGTCATGGTTCTCCCGCAGAGCAGCTATCTGTTCCGCGGTAAAACGGTGAATTTCTGGCATGGCCACACCGGGGCCTGAGGAGGGGTACGGGGCGGGGGAAGACATCTCAGACCTCCCTGCCAGAGGGGCAGGGGGGCGTGTCTGTTTGAATTTAACGGACTCCGGAGTCCGGGCCAATAGGATACTGTGGGCGAAGTGCAATGCCTCACAGGGGACCTACAGTGCCTAGGGGGAGGCCCTAACACTTCTTTCTTCGGCTGCAGACGACACGGAGCTCGAACCACGAAGCGCTGGACTCCCTGGAACGCGAACCGGCGACACGCAGCACACGGAGAACACGCAGGACGCACTGAAAAGTGCGATTATAATTGCACCGAAAAGTGCAGTTTGCTGCGTTCTGAAAAGAACGCCTTACGGTTGATTCCTTTGAGCGTCGTAAAGAAACGTGAAAGTAACGAGCGTACCGAAATACCGAACTTCCGTTGTGTATGTACGAACGCGTAAACACGTCGCGAACACTGAACGAAAAATCGAACGAAAACTCGAGCACAACGGAAGAGTACTGCGCACGCGTCCGAACCCCACGGAAGCGAGAATCGGACTCCGTCTAATTTTTTTTCAGTGTTAGATAGCTCATATATCGAAGAAAGCTATAGGCTACATATGATCATGCTAAGTCCAATAGGAATGAAGCACATTGTTGTGTTTCGTTCGGTCAGTGAGAGAGCCGGTGGCCCACGTCCCTTCCTCTTTCCCTTTCCTTCCCCTCCCCCTTCTCCCATATACAGGCTGGCAACGCACTTGCGACGTCCCTGATGTCGCTAGTGTCTATGGACGGTGGTGATCACTTAACATCACGTGACCCACCAGTTCGATTGGCTCCTTTGATATAAAAAAAAAAAACTTTTCCATGAGGAAGAAATCGCGGGCAGATAATAAATAATCTTTAATAAAGCGGGTTGGTTAACAACATAGGAAGGGGAGACAAAAATCTGTAAGTATATGTAGCTTCAATATCTATGGCAAATAAAATTATTCAAAATATACGTAAATTAAAAAAAAAAATGAAATCTTTGAATAAAAACCTACTGTTTACATTCAAGTAACAATCTAAGAAAGACCGCGTACCCGACTCCATATTTACACTGGCAACATCCTTAAACACAGAGCCAGCTAATAAACTGTGAACTACATTTATATTAAAAATTATACAAATATCGACTTTAACCTTTAAATCATAAAGCCCAAAGTCCTGAATACAGAATTTTATAATGACTGTTCCGTATCCCAGCGCAATGAGTGGATCGTGTCTAGTTTTTATAGAGTCAACTAAACAGACGAATAAGGCAATTTACTATCTACAAGATGTAAGATGAAGCTGTTGTCGGGACGCGAAAAAAAACCTGTAAATGATGCCACTGGAAGGCGTAGATAGAAAAAAAAAACAAAATTAAATGTGTAAGGTAAGATTGTGAGGATTCTGAGAATGTTTGCTGAGACGTGAACTTGGTAGCAATCAATTAAGCGTAATTGATGTATTTGCGTTTTTCTGTAAAAGGTTTATTTAAAACAGTTTTTACTCTGAGCATTTAAGAGTGATAGTGGGTTACTATAAATAAAACGATAAAAAATCAAACACCAGTCCAGTGTCCAGATAAGTGTGTATTTTAGGCAATCTTCATAATAGTGCCTGTGTATTTTATCATTCATCAACAAACGCTGTCTTTTACTATTAAAGTTCTTTCCTTTCAAATTATTCGACTGTAATAAAAAAATAACGATTCTAAGCAAAGGTATGTCATTTAAGAAAGTTATGCAACCTTAAAATGTGCGTATTATAACTTTAAAACCAGTGAACCGATTTTTTTTTTTTAATATTATAAACATTCTTATGTAATGTAACGGTTAGTACTGACTGTTTCTATTCTTTCTATTCTATACTTCTTGTGACTTAGATATAAAAGTTAGACATATACTGTTTGTGACTTTTTTGTAGGCATTATCAACCTCTAGAACTCATATCAACCATATATCTCTCATCGTTAAAGCAGCGTTCGTAGGAAATATTTTCGATCGACCGTTTTTTCGTCAACTTACTTTGCAAATCTGAATATCACAAAAAAGTCTTCATTTTTCGCATTTATATGTCCCTCACAAATAATGTAGGTTTCTATTGGTAAAAAAAATTTTCAAAAGCAGTCTAGTATGTTCAGATATTGTCCCCTACAACCCCAAAAACTCACAAACTTTACCTCTTTATGTCAAAATACAAACTTTTCTATCATAGGGAAAAATTTTAATTGAAAAAAAAAATTACAAAAAGCCAACGTCATCCGGTATTCGCAGGCGCCGTCCGACGTTGTTTAACTTTGGTGATTGGACGAGAATCGGTGTTTTCAACATTCTATACAACATGGTCTTTACACTTTTTTCGTCACACAAATGTTGATCAGAATTTCAAAGCCCTTTCAAAGAGTTTCTCCTTCAAAGATTTTATACACAATGTACCTACAAAAGATTAACTTTATATGAAATAAATAAATACGTCATTGCAACTAAATATATCATTATTCGACGGGTTATTGGTCTTATTGTTTATTGAATAAATACTTTCTGCAAATATACCACACAGATTATTTTAAATGAGATATTATTTTTTTAGTTCCGGAGTCGCTGACAAACCTAGTTCTATTGTCAATCTTAAGAACAATTAGTTATTAAAAACTCAACCATGCTAAACATAATGAGATCTGTTGTACAGGTGATTAAAATAAACAATACGTTCGCCTACGTTGTTGTTGAACGAGCTCTTAGAAATATTTGATCCAATACAAGCACGTGTTGTGCTAGTTAACTCACGAAAACATCTAACAGCGTATCGATTGTTATTGAGAGACGCATGACTGTTGAATGTGGCCGATAGCACTCGTGTGGTTTCCGTGTTCGGCTTCAAACTCAATTGCATGTTTCTGTAATGAAGATATGCCCATTTAGAACTGATAGATAATCCGTGTACGGCAGAAAGAAAACACTTTGCTTGATGGAGAGGACAATGCAATCTAAAAACATTTAATGATCCATCTAAATCTGTTTTACTTGTAAAAAAAATAATAGAGATAAATTTAATTTAATCCCTTCCTCTCCTTTCCACAACCGAACCACGCACGCTGGGCCTGGGAGCCATAGTTTTACGGTAAATCCTATCTGGGCATAAACTAAAAAGTTCGCAACTTCTTATCTTTGCCGTACCGTGAAGCTGTGGAACAATCTCCCGTCTAGAGTGTTCCCTTCTTCGTATAGCATGGGGTCCTTCAAGCGTAACGTGAAGAGACATTTACGCAGGCCGGCATGACAGTGGCGACCGCCGAGGGATGGCGTGTCTCTATTTTCTGTACTACGATTTTAAAAAAAGTACAACTATTACGTTTATACTTCATGCTGCTTTAGTCGCTAGTGTGTTTTTTCCTTTTGTTTCTCTTTATACTAGCTCCGATGTCCAGAATAGAACTGTACTTAGACACATCACTGCAGAGCCTTTCTTCATGTAGTCCGGTGAAGCTGTTAAGATCTTGCTAGGTCAATAGCGTAGTCAGTTCCAAAAAAAAACCTTTCTCCTCCTTTTATCAGGGTGAATATACTACCATATTTCAAGGCTACACTTCCTTTAGTGCCTTCTTCGTTGCCCATACGGACAGGGCATTGAGTGGCAAGTTTATATGCTATTGGTGATCTCAGGTTAGGTCGGCTCTTGCTTCGGGATGCCATCCTGGTTTTGACTAGTCACTAAGACTTGTTGGGATTCGGGATTTCCAGCTTGTAGTGCTGGGTTTCTGTCAAAATTGTCCAGAGCTATATGCAACTTGTTGGATGGTTTCGGCTGCTGGGTTGCCTCGGTCTCTATCTGGGTGTAGCTCGCTGGTTGTTGTGAGGGCAATTCTTTTTCACCTCTGGTGGGTTGTTGATAGGAACCATTAGGCTCGCTGCCGACGAACTCGTCTGTTGGTTCGGGGATCGTCGGCGAGGTTGCTTGGTACGCGCTTATATCGAAATAATCGCCGCTTGACAAAGAATACGCGGCTGTCGACATACAACGACTAGAAATTGCTTACGAATTTTTACCAAGCGAGGCGTGCATTTCAAAATGTTCTATGATTAAATAGTAATTATTTATTTTACCTTATATTACATTTTCGGCAACAATCTGTGGATTTGATATGAGAATCCTATTAATGATATACACGAGAATGTGTGTGAAGATGGATGAATGTTTATTAATTCTTCGTGCAAAAACTACCGTAGAGGTTTTGATGAGACTTTGTAGTAATATACCTTATATATCGGAATAGCACATAGGTTACAACTTGTCTTACATATTATAAGTTTAGGTTCCATTTATTGTCAGTGTATTAGAAAATTTAGACTTATTATAATAAATTTGCAAATTCGTATGATTTTAATTTCGTATCCTTTTTTAAATTCAAATTATAATAAAGAATATGTTTTTCTTTTAAATACGAATCACAAGATACATCGAGCGTTTATACACATGTATTGCTAAATTAAACAAAATATAACACAAAGTGTCAAATAGGTTTAAAAAAATCATCTCTTTTAAAATATAGATGTGATCTAGATAGATAGATCTAGTGAGTTATATCTATAAGTTTATATTTAACACTTTATAAGTATCTATTATTGAATTGCAAAACGGCTGTGTTGTCACCGAAGTATTTGTACAATGTAAAAAAAATGATAGTATGTGAACACTGCGAAGAAGTTTGTATTAATTTCTGTTATGTATGGATGAATTGAATTATTTTCTATTTACCAATTATCAGTTTCAAAGATTTTGCATAAAAATATTTTTATTGTTAGTACATAAATACTGGCAAAAGTATTCATTTTAATTAAGCTATCTCTTCTCTAAACATAAATAAAATGTACTAATTTTTTATTATGAGATTGTAATAATTTTATTCGTAATAAGAATTTCCAATGAATTGGTTAAAGGCGTGGAGCACATAAATTGGTTTGTCTGTTTGTGCGTGCCGCGCGTTTGGCATTCTCCGCGTTCGCACAATAGTCTGCATCTTTACTTAAATGGAGTAAGGTAATAGACAGTCATTAGCTGTGCAAGTTATAAGAGATTGTAGGAAGTGATACGGGGATACATTCTATGAAGATTCGAATGTTCTAAGGGGAGTAGTTGTTTCAGAGCAATTTAATTAACAAATATTTCCTTATTAATTGTTTAAAATGATTATTTTTATAATTGTTAGAAATAAGGTTTGTCTATTTCACTTCAACTATTTAAATAAAAAATCTACTTAAAGATTTAACTTGTATATACATATGTATGTCAAAATCGTATGAAAATCCCCTCAGTAGTTTTTGAGTTTATCTCGAACAGACAGATAGACAGACGTGGTAGATATGACCTTTTAATTATATTTTTTATACTTTATCTGTCTGCCGATCTTGACAATTTTTATTTGTACTTATCTTAGACAAAATTTATGTAAAACATTTTTTAATAAATCTAAATTTGTGTTTTCATTAGTTGTGTAAATATTATTACTTTCTATGTTCGTATTTATTGCCGTCTTTTTCCCGTTTATTGATTATTTTGTCTCAAAACGTGAAATTGGCCTTAATTGAATCTTTTATCATTTAACAGTTAGCCGTTAGTTATTCATAAAAATAAAATAAATTTGTAATCGCTATAGCTTTTAAAATTGCACTTATTTCTGATAAACGAGCGACAGTCACCATTACAGTTGGAATAGGCGCATTGTCGCCAAATTGTTTCACTATAGTCGCATTGTATGGCGACGCGACGGGGCATGATACCGCAGTATACTGTCGTGGAAGCTGCGATCACATTATATAGTGGAATGTATCTAAGGATTTGTTTGAGCATAACTTTTTTTTGTCTGCCTGAAAAATACATTTAGAACAGTATAAAACAAGTAGGTAGCTGGTTGAAATGATTGATTAACTGTTTTTTTTTTTTTTTTTTTTTATATCAAAGGAGGCAAACGAACTGTTGGGTCACGTGATGTTAAGTGATCACCACCGTCCATAGACACTAGCGACATCAGGGACGTCGCAAGTGCGTTGCCAGCCTGTATATGGGAGAAGGGGAAGGGGAAGGAAGGTGAAAGAAGGAAAGAGGAAGGGACGTGGGCCTCCGGCTCTCTCACTGATCGAACGAAACACAACAATGCAAGCACTGTTATTTCACGTCGGTTATCTGTGAGAGGGGTGGTACTACCCCGGAGGAGCCGACCCATTCATGCTGAAACCAAAAATAGCTTCAGCGGGGCTCTACCACCTACAAAAGTGAGTGAAACAAAAATAATACAAGCACCAAAATGTAAATATTAAGGAAGAGGTGTGACTGTTTTTTGTTTTGGTCAATCGTAAATTTGTTGATATTACAATGCAAAACTTTAATAAAGACGAGCAAGATTTATTTATCTATCAATATTTATATGACAAAAAAAAACAGCTTAATTTTGCTTTAAATTTTATCTTAAGAAAGTTTTATTATAAAACGACGCACTTTAACTGCGAGTACAGAATGGCAATTTATTTCAACTAATGACACAGACTAATTCAAAATCTTATCACAAGATGACGATATTGGTATATATTTGTTAATTTGTGGCTATATTTTGTTTATTTACAAGTTTAATTACCTCAATACTTCTAAACGACCCGGCACATGACTATGATTTTTCAATGTGGGACTTTTCGTGTATGGTTTAAGGAGTTCTTTTTTTTAATTTTGTGGACCTTTGACATTTTTTAAATGCCGAATACCGATTGCAAACCTCTTTTTTATTCAAAGAAGTCATATTTAAATGCAAAATATAGCTTCTATCACTCGTATAATTAAGACGATTCTGACGAAACGTCATATGTTCAGATCCATATAATTATTTCAATTTATTACATATTTATCTTGGCTAAATAAATAAATTCAATAAATAGATACTCTTCTTTTGCACAAACCCAGTAAAAATAATAAAAACTGGTAAAAACGCACTCAGGCACTCAGTCACAAAAGAAGCCATTATTTTGCTAAATCTATAACCTAAATCGATACAGTACCTTGATTTTTGTTTTGGCACTTTCGGGAGAAGAAAGAGACTTCGGGTTAAAATCGTTTTGCTTCGGTTTCCTAAAGATTTCTTTCCTTTGTTTTCAAACTGACTACACTGTTAGCCTGGCAAGGCCTTTACAGTTTTTCCGGACTTCATTTTATTGTAAAACATTCTCTCTTTCACACAGCGTAATGACTTTGATAGACAAATATAACGCTATACGCTACCGAATGTAGAGCCCTTGAGTGCGCTGCTCGCGCGATACAGTCACAAAAAATCTTACATCACTGCGACAAAATTACACATATCACCCGCACACACGTGTACTCTAACATATACATGCTAACACATGAAAGTGGAAGGGTTTTGTTTCTTTCCCTTATCGAATATGATATATATATATATAAGAGTTGTTGAGGTATGTATGCTTGATACACATATATCTTTCAACAACCCATATATATATGAATAGTTAGCTTAGCTTAGGTTAGCTCAGATAAGTCGTGAATTGCATGTATCAGGCAAAAAAAAACAATCGAATTTAGTCGGCTGTCTCAGTTAAAGAAATCATAAGCCAGGTACCGTATGATCGATTGATGGTACGGAACCCTCGATATTCAAATCCGACTCGAACTAAGCCGATATTTTATAGATGATTCCGAATGAACAGGTACCTTTTTTTAATAATGAGATATCGATGCCGACGGAAGTTAAAGCCGCGAACTATAAACCAGTTTATGAAATTGTACGATGCACGAGTATTTACAGAACATGCGTCAGAGCAGAGATAGTCTAGGAGCTTATAATTACTTATTCAATTGTACCTCGCGTACCGGCTTCATGTTATTAGTGAATATCTTCACGCTATATGCATTTAGAGTAATGATCGGCAATCAAATAAATAGGCTATTTAAATTTAAGTAAACGATATTTAACTGATGTATTTAGTTAATAGGATTCATGTATGCATTTTTATTTCCGTTGAGTTAGAGGTGTATATATATTGAACTAGTTGACCGAGCCACGCGTTGCTGTGGCTCAGTTATTATATCATTACATATTGATAAGAGTTCGTAATTGTTGTTGATAATATTATCAATAAACCTCACTTAAGGATTTAATATTTTTTTATATGAAAAACTACTAATCAATCAAACATTTGATAGAAAGAACCAGCTCTCTACAAAATATAAAGATTACATGTACGCAAGCCGCTATACTATGCGTCGCTAGTTGTAATCCGGTGAAGCTGATAAGACCTTGTTAGGTCAATAGCGTAGTTAGTTCGATAAAAAAAACGCGCTGCTAGTTTAACCTAAGTTTTCATTTAATAGAATTCAGTTCAGCCGTTTAATAGGAAAATAATTATGAATACACAGGAATCTAATAGTAAACGAGGTTTTAGGATCCAATAACTGTTCCTAATAATTAAGTAATAATTCCTCGCGTCACTAAAATTTATGTAATTGTTTACAAGTAAATTGTATATAATAATTTAGTGTTCATTTATTTCCCGTTATTATAGTTTAAATTCTAGTAAAGCATATTTAACTATCGAAAACAATTGCAAGTTATATGGGAGCAATCATTCTGTGCGTTAGAGGCTTATTGAGAGAGAAAACAACCGGTTAAATACTGAAAGCGTTACGAATAATGACGGAATGGTAGTAATAAAGGTGTTCGTATTAATTGCAATTGCTATTTTAACTTTATGCTAATTTTAATTACTACTTTCTATTATTAGTGTTATTATATAGCCAGTTGGAATTTAAATTAATTTTTAAATGATTTATTCTAACTAGACGCTAAGAAATGCAATTAGTAGAACATCTTATTACCGCGGTGTTTAATTTACTGAGGTGAAAACTTTCTTGACTCTGTTCGTTCTCCATTAAAAAGAGACAGATATATAGGGTCTTATAGAATTTTACGTGCGCGAGGATGCGATAGAACACATTATACAGTGCTTCTTACTATGTTTGTACGTGTGCGCGCGCGCTTACGTATTACTTTTTTTTTCGATCTGACTACGCTATTGACCTAGCAAGGTCTTAACAGCTTCACCGGAGTACAACTAGCGATGCGTAGTATAGCGGCCTGCTTACATGTAATCTTTATATTTTTTATAGAGCTGCGTATAGAGCTGTTTGTGTTTTATAGAGCTTACGTATTCCAAAACTTTGTTTAACAGACGTTATAACTAGCGTGGAGTTTTTTTTCCATGTATCGCGTATAGAAATATTTTATCATTTTTGAAGATTTAACATTCGCCGTGCGTGAATTGCAAGTTTCTGAAGGGAAACTCCCCATGGTACAGTAAGAACAATTCTAGTTACGACCGAAACATAATGTAGGTATGTATTTGTGTATATATATTATTATGTAAGCATTTATATGTATTTGTTTGAATCGAGTAGTATACAAAAATAAGGAAATATATCGTAAGTATCTATACTACGAGACTTTATATAGTATATGGCTTATGAGAATTCTCATATATATATTTAATTTAATACATGTAAGCCAAAGAAGTTTCACTCCCTCCACGTGTACACACTGATACATGTAATGTTTTTTTTTTCTTTATTTGTGTAATGAAGTTTGATAAAACGGCTGTGATGTAATTGATTGTCAGCACAATACAATCCGAAAATAACGGTGATCACTGATAGATACACAGTCTGTCTGCGATTGTGTCTGTAATATCGACTTTTTTAATCACGTATACAGTATGACTAGTTTTTAAGATTTCCAGTTTTTATACATCGAGAACGTAGTTCAAATTTTGCTATATATAAGGGATTTTAGTTTTTTTTTATTCAAGTTTTACATGTACAAATTTTGAAGATCTTAAATATTAATGTAAAATAGCAGGCTCGGCTAAAATTGGATTTATCTCATTTTGGAATGTAACGACATATTTGATACACTGTCTGATTCCGAAACGTGACAACCCAACGTGACGTAAAATGTTTGTGACTTTTATTTTTTTCGATCTGACTACGCTATTGACTTAGCAAGGTCTTAACAGCTTCACCGGAGTGACTTTTATATATTAGTGCAATTCTTGTGGATATACGTCTTTAACAATCCGCTTGTTACTAGCTGACCACGAAACGCAAAAGGAACTGGTTGTGCCCTGCTTATCTAATGTTATAAGCGTTGTATTACAAGCGTTTTCACTTGTAAATTGGTGAATCTTTATAAAAATTATTTATCACTATATGTCTAAATTATAAGCTACTAGTGATGTCACTTGTGATTAAAGTGCTTTCATATTTCTGTTTGTGGGTTTGTTTATCATAAATGCCTTTGTTACGAACTTCCAACAAAAGAGTTACGAGCATTTATAGTAACAGATGAATTAAGGCTCAAAAGATAAACTTCCTGAGTAAGAAATCAAGCTCAATAACCACGCAATACTTAATGTGTCGCTTTTATTTATGAGCAAACATAAAATGTTGCCAGCAACGCGATATATTAAATCTTTACGATCTAGTAAATTATACGGAATTACAAAAATGTTAAAAATAATTGAGTGACTTGCGTTTTGTAGAGTTATTTATTTGCAAAATAATTTGTTTTTTAGTTATCTTTATTTAATTCAAATTCATTTTCTGGAAATCAATTTCAGGAATAATAAACAATGTGATCAATATCGCTAAATTAAATTAGATCAGAACAGGTTGAAAATCTGTCGCCAAGCGTCTATTGGTGTGTTCCGGAAGCTCCACTCGAAAGCTAGCTCTTTCTAGGGTTAGCCTACCAACTTAGACCAAATTGGTTTAGTCCTAGGGAACTGTACTATTTTTCTAGGTGTAAGGCACCCTTTCTTTTGTTCTATATCCCTGGAAACTTGTATGCCAAATTTCATGGTTCTTGGTAATGTAGTTAAGCCGTAAAAGCGTAACAAGCAAAAACACAAATTTACACTTATACTATAGAATTGAGCGTGTTTGTGTCGGAAAGTGTCCTTGCGTATCTTATTTTGTATTCATATAAAACTCTCCCTGAACTATGGCAAAGTCTATCCCTTAGCTTTGGAGTACTTAGAGTGACTTACATTTGCCACTGCATCGCGCTCGAGTGTAGTGCAAGTTCTGCCGTCGTTACTGACTGATCTCCGCCATTAAATTTAATTTTAAAGCTAAAGGTGCCTAAGTCATTATGGCTATATAATGAGCCCTGCACAGGAGCTGCAAATACCGAGAGGAGCCAAAGTTGTTGTTACTTTTACCTATGAGAATTCGGGAATAACGTTTTTTCATCACATGATGGTTTCTATCAATCAACTGCAATTTGCAACTGTAATTCCATACATGTAATTAAAATGGTTCCTAAACTTTGGAATATATTCCTAGTTCTAGTAAATTTTCCTCACCTGGCAATACACTTTGTGGGGGACTTTAGTACAGTTTGTGTAAGTTACCGCCTCTGACACACACCTCCATCATTGTTGTACGTTTTTGCGTCGGCCACTTTAATAAAGCTTTCAGATTATTCAATTTGCAACTTTATCGTTACGAAATAAGATAAACGTTCGTATCTTGATAAATTTGTCGTTTTTGGGCCACGGCACGTGTGGGTTGACTGTAAATATGAAGGTACACAATTTAACAACGGCTTTAGTGCTTGTAAACTACGTGTGAATTATTTCGTGCTGTGCTATTCATATAATTCTCATACTCCTTGTTTATTTCTATGTACGTTTTTTAAAATTGTTTAACAGTAATGTGGCGATAATTTGTTTGATGATAAATTCAATACAATTCAAACAGCTGTAAACAGCGAGAGATCGAGTATCCCGTCACCAGTCTCTTGTATCCTGCCGGATTATGTAAACATTTCTTCCATTACCTTAGAATGTCTCGATTTTATAAAAAGGTGATAACATTCATCAGGGTCTGATTACATAGATTCAGGTATAATCGTATTGTTTCATAATCATTGGGTTTACATCCAGTAACGATGACGATAATGATGATGATGGTAATGATAAAGTGAGTCTCATTCTGTTTGTCGCGTTTCGTGTACCAAGATACTTGCAAGCTGGTATGAAAACGACGATTGCCGCTCTATTATAGTCCTCTCTGTTTTCGCCCCTGCCTTTAAGTTGCAATCTGGTATCATCAGATGTAATGACGTCACATCGTTGCGATATAATCAAAAATATATTATACTAGTTACCCGCCCCGGCTTTGCACGTGTGTACTATACTTACCAAGAAAATAGGACAAAAATATATCTTTAAAGTAAGATTAAATATGTACAAAGTAATGAAATCGAATTGCAATTGAACTTTTTACATTATTGCTCCACCCTTGTTGGACTTAGCGTGATGAATATCCTATAGTCTTCTTCGATAAATTAGCTAGTTATTTTTAGTACTTTACTTAGATAACACTGATTTTTTTATTAAATTAGACCAGTAGTTCTTGAGATTAGCGCGTTAAACCAAACTTTTTTTTTTTCGAAATGTCTACGCTATTGACCCAGCAAGGTCTTAACAGCTTCACCAGACTACTAAGGCGAGCGCTTAAGGCACTCAGCCGATTTCATTATGGCAACCAACTCAAGGGTGCGCGGCACACCTCGGCTTGGCTGTTGCCTGTTGCATGCAAAATCGCGACCTATCTCAGCTAACCTAGCTAACTATTCATATGTGTATGAGTTGTTGAAACGTATATGTGTACCATGCATACACGCTTCGACAACTCCTCCATATATTTATTATCGGAAAATTGAGTTTTTCAGTTCGATATGGGAAAAAAGTAAACCCTTCTACTTTCATGTGTAAGCGTGTAGGCGTGCACGTGTGTGGGGGTGATCGTGTAGTGTTGTAGCAGTGATGTATATTTGTGTGTCACCGTATCGAGCAAGCAACGCACTCAAGGGCTCCCTACCGAGGGATCGAACCTAGGCTTGAGCCGCTGCCGTGGGAGGCCTAATCGGGTGTTAAACCAAACAAACAAACCCTTCAGCTTTATAATAGTAGTACAGATACTCTTCTCTTGAACTTATATGGAGCCGTCATTCAAATTACAATAACTTTTGCTAGAGTAGACCGATTTTAATGAAACAAAGGTTTAGCTACTCTCGAGGATATGCTTTGTGATATGATAGCAGTGATGGTCATAGACAATCATAGATAATATTTTCGAATAACAATATAACAAAAGTTATTGTAATTTTAATGACGATGCGACTTAAGTACGAAAGAAAAGCAAATAAGTAAATGGACTTAATAAATTTGATGATATTATTAATCACTATTATTATGTTCCACGCGGCCAGAGTCACGGGCTCTCATAGTCGTTTAAAAGAATACACACACAGAGTCGCAGATAACCGCTTGTAAAATATGCAAGAGTGTCAAGTCCATTTATTTTTTATGTTATAGTCCAGTCTGTATGATAAAAACAGGCTCGGTAAATTCGTTTTTACAGCGTTTCTCACTGTCAACTATGTAATAAGAAGTCTATCTAACCGTCGTTCGCGTGTCCAGTTCAACCTGACAGTCTCTCATACAACGAAGCCGATTGCGGCGCCTTTGATAAAGATGTCAATTCAATAGACCGTACTCTCGACCAACAATGACTACTAATTTACAATTGAAGACATGAGTGGATGAAGACGATATGTCACAGATTTGTAACTTTACAGAAATGTATTTCAAAGTTTGGATATATTTTGGATTATTTATCTATACTAGTGGGCAAGGCGGACGTTACCCCGCCTGATATTAAAAAAACCTTGACTAATTACATACCTAAACCTTCCTCACTTTATGTATTGCAGAATTTCGCATGAAAATCCATTCAGTACTTTTTAAGTTTATCGTGATCGTGTTTTAGCCAACTATCTGTAACCACAAGAGTCAGCCGAAATCAAAATATCTTTCAAGTTCCACATTGCTCAAATAATGTCTCTTACTATAATCCATTATACAGTGTTGAGTGTTGATAATAACGTAAGGTATTTGGATAATCATTATCATCAGCCTGTAAGGGACCCACTGCAGGGCCATAGGACTTTTCCGGAAGGAAGGTATGGGCGTGTTCACCACGCCAGCCCACGACGTATTGGCGATTTCAAACTCTGAGAAATCCACAGTTCTATATTTTTCCCAAATACAGTAGTACTATAAGAACATTTCTCAGGTTCAGGTTTCTTCACGATGATTTCCTTCACCGTCAGCCGATATAGTGTTACCAATTGAAATTATTAAATTAAATTACGAGAAATTCGTTGGTAAATGGCGGGGTTCAAACCTGCGGACATAGAAATAATATTCCACCGGTCAAACCACTAGGCCACCACGACTTTTGGATTTTTTTTTTTTCGAAATGACTACGCTATTGACCCAGCAAGGTCTAAACAACTTCACTGGAGTACTAAGAGGAGCGCTTAAGGCACTCAGCCGATTTTATTTTGGCAACCAGCTCAAGGGTGCACGGCACACCTCGGCTTGGCTGTTGCCTGTTGCATGCAAAATCGCGACCTATCTCAGCTAACCTAGCTAACTATTCATATGTGTATGAGTTGTTGAAACGTATATGTGTACCAAGCATACACGCCTCAACAACTCCTCCATATATTTATTATCGAAAAATTGAGAGTTTTTCAGTTCGATATGGGAAAAAAGTAAACCCTTCCACTTTCATGTGTAAGCGTGTAGGCGTGCACGTGTGTGGGGGCGATCGTGTAGTGTTGTAGCAGTGATGTATATTTGTGTGTCACCGTATCGCGCAAGCAACGCACTCAAGGGCTCCCTACCGAGGGATCGAACCTAGGCTTGAGCCGCTGCCGTGGGAGGCCGAATCGGGTGTGCGGGAGCGAAATTAACCCCCAGACCACGGCGGCGTGATCTGTGGTTACGCGGGCGTGGGCGTGAACACGCGCTGTTTCGAGGGACAGGCTGGTACTGATCGTTCGCTGACGTGTTTGAATCAGGAGGGTCGGTAAAAATGTGTCGCGGACGTCTTTTATAACGCGCAGCGTTAGCTACGGGTTCATAGTTTGCGGCGGATACCACTAACGGTCTGGAAACTTTTGGATATATTTTACGAAAATACAACCAAGGATTTCAATTCAGTGTCAGTTTTTTTTTTCAATCTGGCTACGCTTTTGAAGTAGCAAGGTCTTAACAGCTTCACCGGACTACAGCAGTGACAGTATTCAATTGTTTTGCATTTAGTAACTATCATAACCTTTTTCTCTTTGTTATTATTATTTTTATAATTTTTTAAAATGTTGTGCCCATCATTAATAGGAAAACAAATTTAGTTCTGTAAGCCACTATTATTAATGTGCATTTTGTGTAAATTGTTTTCTGTTTTTGAGCCAGAATAAATAAACAATTTGTAGTGATAAATAAAAATCAATTACCGAATGTATGTAAGCGCATCATTTTAGAACGGTTGCATCTATTGGGTTAATTATTTTTTGTTGAAGTTGTAATTATTAGGACGAGGTTTGCGCGGAGGAAAATGTTAGAAAACTCGTATGGCAGAGTGAGTGAGTGAGACGGAAGACAGTTGGGAGTTGTAGATGGTAGAGCGCTGAATCTATTACTGGTTTCAGCATGAATGGGTCGGCTAGCTGGGGTAGTATCGGCGTTTTGTTCGGTCAGTGAGAGCGCCGGAAGACCACCTCCCCTCTCCCTTCTCTTTCCTTTCCCCTTTCCCTTTCCCTCCCCCAAACACAGGCAAGCAATGCACTTGCGACTCCCTTGGTGTTGCTAGTGTCTATGGGCGGTGGTGATCACTTAAATCAGGCGACCCACCTGCTTGTCTGCCTCTTATGATATAAAAAAGGGAGATGTTCAAAAGTATTGGCAAATTAAAGTTCAATTTTTCAGTTGCCATCTCATTACCTTATATGGTCGTAGTGTAAAGGGAAGGTTTGTCTTCAGTTTCTTCATCAGGTAAGTTGCTTATTGTATGGCTATGTTTTATTGTTATAGATTTGTTTTATTGTAATCTTTAGGAAAGCCGGACAGATTTTAATTTGTCTTTTATTACTAAATCGGAGATTTTCCAAGCATTATCTAGGCTACATTACAGTTAGGATTGTTAAAAGCGTTGTAGAAGCTCAGCGGTATTGTCAAAATTGTCAACGAAAAGAATAGAAGCGTGTACAAAATCAAATCAGAAAAATACGTAGTTGTCGTGGAACTACTTTTGCGGGAAAGATGTCGGAGATACTGGTTAGTATCTATTACAAAGTACAAAGAAACAATATACCGATAATTCATTGCATGAATACTGTCGTCAGAAGTCATTTTTCATATTAATTTTAAGCGAGATCGCATGTCTTCATAATCACGTTTTCTCTTATTTCTTTCGATAATACTTTATCTGCCGTATGATTAATAATTAAGAAACGTGATATATCGCTTTTTTGCCGACGCTTGTGCACACAATTTGCAATTAATTCTCCCCGTACACGCAAACAGTGATTTCTACTCGCCAATTGCACGGCAAAAACGAACTTGGACTATTTACGCGCTTCACAACTCCGTACACGATACTCCATAATGCTCCCATTATGAACCCCTCTCGCCTCCTCAGACGTATAACGAACCAATCACGGCAAAGTTATTCGAAATTATAATCGAACATGCGAATTCAATTAAAAAGCGCGAGAATCATCGCCATATTTGTTTTGCACGCGTTTCATTTGACAAGACGCGGATAACTTTTTTGAGGTTATAAATTAATTCAGGTTCATTTAAGTTACTAGCGATCTCCTTTTACGGTGTTAGATCGTGTAGTTGAAACTCACAATGTACGGTGAATATCTAACGCTTCATGCGGATTGGTGGAATAGAGAATAATTTATACAAATATTATAAAGCTGAAAAGATTGTTTGCTTGCACGCGCTAACCTCAGGAACTACTGGTCCGATTTGAAGAATTCTTTGAGTGTCAGATAGCTTATTTATCGAGGAAGGCTATAATATCACGGTATAGATTGCTCATATGGGCCAACAGAAGCGGAGCACGAATGAAGACTATTTGAAAATCGAAGTTTTTTCTTCTTTTTTAGAGGTTACATTGCCCGTTAGCGTTAGCCCAAAATAACTATTCTACTCGGATGAAGTCGCGAGTAGAATCTAGTTATATTAAAGCTAAAGTACGCTACTCTCGCGTACGTTACGAATACGGTACCTACATCGTGCACTGAATGATATTTCATACATCAATTAGGCTATCCGTCAAGTCTATCTTCCGTCTGGTTAGAGCGATTTTGTCATTCAAAATCGTTGAAACCAGTCGTCGGCCTGTTATGGGTTTAATTAATGGACCGCCGGTTGCAGGTCGACCATAATCCGATGTAAACGAACTGTAGCCTGTCCCTGTATGTATATGAAAAACATTGGAAGCGCGTGTCCGCCTCGTGACTACATCAGTCAAATCTATGCTTGATATTCATAATAAGGGTTCGTTACAACGCGTGCGACTTCCACGTATAACTTATATTATTCACTGTATTTATTATTCTAATACGTCCAGTTATAGTTACAAATAACTCTGTACAAGTTTTTCACGTTGGATTTCATGTCTTACATACTTGGATAATGATCGGGTAATAGTTAATTTAGAAACAGATTTGTATCTGACGACGTTCGGAAAAAAATAGTACGTTAACAGCTGGGATTATATGTTTTATTTATAATCTCTCTAGTTAGTATTAAGGAAAATGTCAATACAACAGGTATATGAACCTATTGAGCATTGAAATGTATTGGAAAATATCTTTCTTATTTTATCTTAGTAGCTTTTTGAATCGAAATTCCAAAGATTTTTCTGTAATTTATCATAGTATTTAAATTATAAATACGTATTAACTTTTCTTTTTTTTAATTTTATTTTTGGCAATTAATCTTTCAGATTATTGCTGCCATCGTCACGTAGTCGATAATAACAAGCGTCGTGCAATCACTTCAATATTGCGTCGTGTAAGTCAATATTCTAACAAGATGGTGGATCCCTTGTTAGAACCTGCTAGGGAGTTTTTGTGGCATCTCAGAATTTTATGCTCCGTGGTATTATTTTCTATTCACTTCACTTATGCACAATAAACTAACTAGATTACGTAAAACTCCACCAAATTTACAAAATATAGAGTCCGATAACACAAGATTATGAATAAAATATAAAATCCACTACATGACAGACTAAAATCCCGCCAAAAACTCGCCACGTATTAACTTATTTGCCCTTAAAATAGTGAACATGCTTATTAGACAGATAAAAGTGTGTAAAAGCGCTTGTAGGATATAATTTCCAGAACTACTGATTCAATATTGAAACTATTAGGAAGTTATTTTATCCTCGATATATACTATATTTATTTTAACAATATTTTATATTGTAAACAGTAGACTCTGACACTCAGCTATAAATCATAATTAAATAATATGAATTTAAAAAAACTGAAAATTTGGAACTACGATAATAACAACAACAGCAACGCAGACAAAGTAAAAAAAAATGACGTTCTCTACCCTTTATTGTCTTTAGAGCACGTACTATAAAATAAAATAAAACTCTCAAAAACCTTTCCAAAGAAATATATAATGCATATAAAATTAATGTTATTCAAAATTCGTAATTAAGCCAGTAGAGGAGCCACTTCAGACAATCAGACCTTTTGTCCTCCAATAACACGACAAGATCTTATAAAACACACTTCTATTTACCGTCGGCTTATTTGAAAATCAGCCAACTTTGAATATAGTTAAGAATGAGAATTCATATACATAAGACCTAATAAGTTTGCCGGAGTGGAACGCAAAAGGTATCACGCTAAGAACGTCGAGTTAGGCTTTACATAGCTTACAATGGTAATAAGACAAGCCTTCGTGAAATAGAACGTTATGCTGACAGGTTACAAAGCGTTTGTAATATGAAATGTTTCGTACAATATCAAATAAATACACACTGATATTGTATGTTTAGGCTTATTGACATATATGATGAAATAATGTTAGATTCCTTATGATAATCTTGTTAAATTCCTTAAGTTTTAGAATGACTGGCTTTATTTTAAATGTCTCCAATTTTTAGTTCAATTTACGTTACTTCTCGTAGCAAACTTCGTATAGAAAATTGAATTTTCTACAAATGACCCACTAACATTTTTGTTGTAACTTCAGCGATTAAATAAAATACAATAGAAAAACAAGAGATTTCCATAAAATTTGCCTTTAATGACCATTATTATTGTCTCACCATCCATGATATTACATTTAAATTGCCACTAGTGTGCCTAGCAGACGTCGTCCCACCTGTATAATAAAAAAAACTTTTGACAAATTATATACTTAACCTTCGTCGTCAACCACTCTATCTACTGGTGAAAACGGCATGAAAATCCGTTCAGTAGTTTTTGAGTTTATCTCGAACGGACCGATAGACGTGGTAAAGGATTTTGTGTTATGCTATGTTATTACATACACTATTGTAACACTAATTTCTGAATTTGAGCGATATGATAAAGTGCTGCCAGATTATTAAAAATTCGAAGTTTACGTGTATTTTATATGAGAAATATTTGCATGCTCTGGGAGAGAACGTAGTGTCAAGGCTTATTCAACATTTTGTTCTGGTACCGAAAAAAAGTCATTTAAAAACACTAGTAAATATTCCCTTTATTCGGTAAAGAAGTAAATGAGGTGTAGCGCTTTTTTATGGTGAGTTATAGTAAAATAGATAGCAAACCACATTTTTCTATGGAGAAACAATCAATGACGTGTAAAAAATGAATAAAAAGTATATCCATAAAATATCTAAGTACATCTAAAATGAAACATGTCCGATACAAAAAGTATAATAATAACATTTATGTAAAGTCAACTATCCATAAAATTTTAAAGCCCGTAATAACTAGAGGATCCGGTTAACGGACGCCGTGCTTAATAAGTCGTGAATATAAGAAAGAAAACATGAATTAAAACTATTAACAGGTGTGTAACTGAAAATTTAGACCTATTTGACTTTTATGTGAGAAGTTAAAAAAACACTGGCAGGAAAATTCGGAAAATCGGTCAAACCGTTTTGAAGAAGAAAGACAGGCTCTCTCACTTGGGTTGTGTGTAAATGTTGATAATAATATGTAAAATATGAATCTGAAATAATCGCTTCGTACTGAAAAACTAAAACAATTTTTGTAGGATAAATTATCAAGGGGAGTCATAAATTTTGCCAAAAACTTTTACCATTAGTTCAATTAACACCAAGATTTTTTGTCTTTGTTCACATTTAGCTTTTTCTCAAATTTTTATTATTTTATACCTAAATTTTATACCTATCTGCAACATCCAGGATCTTTTTAGTGCCACCATATCCTTTAAGTACCATTTAAATTTCTTTCTGGGGCCGATCCGTTATGCTTAAACCCTTATAACCTTTACAGCAAATATGTCAGTATGTTGGTATGCCAACGTTAAACCACGCTGCTAATTTTCTGATAGCTTGGCACGGGTTGGCTCCCACCAGTTTATTGTTATTCAAGTTTTCATCACGAAAGCGATTAACCAAAAACTCTGCGTCTGTTACCTGTGTATCTTCAAACACATTACAAACAGTTTCTGTTACGCTAGTCCCACGTCGAAATTAGTATCTGAAAATTACTCGAATTATCGCTGCATCCGTTTTAATTTTGAAAGCTGAGTATAAAAATACCTCGTAGTCGCCTAATTAAATTCCATATTTAGAAAAAAATAACGAATGTTATAGATTTTGTGTCACAAAAGCTTTACTCTGAAATCTTATACAGTAAAGGCTAAATTTTAATTATTCAAACTGACAATGACGTTGAAACGGTAATTTTATATTTGTCGACACAAATGCCTACTCTATCGTCAAAAAGTATTTGTACTGGCGTAAATATTACGCGCTATCCCGTAATCCGGTAAAGCTTTAATGGTCTGTCAGGCTAAAAGCGTAGTAAGTATTGTAGGTGGTAGAGCCACGTTTAAGCTATTACTGGCTGAATGGATGGGTCGGCTCGCCTTGGGTAGTACCGTCCTCTGACAGAAAACCGACGTGAAGTATCAGTGCTTGCATTGTTGCGTTTCGTTCGGGCAGTGAAAGCGTCAGAGGCCCATCTCTTCTCACTGTCCCCTTCTCCTCTTCCAATCCCCCCTACTCCCAAAACAGGCTGGCAACGCACTTACGACTCTCCTGGTGTTGCAAGTGTCTGTGGATGGTGGTGATCACTTAAAATTAGGCGACCCACTTGCTCGTTTGCCTCTTATGATATTAAAAAAAAGAAAAGTTCGGAAAAAACGAGCGCGGTCAGTCCCTCACTGGTCATTGGATCGTTCACATCTCTACATATATTCGTAACGAATACACTGGTATCTCATTGTATCTGTTACTAATAATTACATATAGATAGGATGACACGTAAATACTTTTACATTTGCCACCTCAACGTTGCCCCGAAATATGTAGAACTCCATTATTAAGGACAGGATGAAGCTCTACACATTACTAGATAGCCCACTCTTTACAAAGCTATTGGAAACTGTCTTCCCACTTTTTATCCGCACTACACACACAACAGTTAAATTTAAGCGTAGCATGAACCATAAATCTTCTGGATAAAAAAGTTAGAAACTCTGCAGATCAATCTTAACATCCTACGGACATAACTCATTCGTGTACATTCCTATTTCAACGATTTTACTAATTAGTTTACCTTTAATTTATTGTTAATTATCCCAGTGATTTATTTTAAAACGTCACCGATATGGACAAAGTTACCCATTGTGTAAATTTACGACCCGATTGACTCGGCTAATGAATCGATCTATTTATCGATAAATACGATCAATTAAGGACTGCCCACTATCGATAAATCACGACGCAACACGACTTTGATGGGACTCGTGCCTAATAAAGTTACTGTTGTGGTTAAAAGATTATGTTTTTTTATTACTTACAATACATAATTATGCGATATTTATGAGTTAGAAATATTATTCGGTTTAGATTATAAAAAACAGAATGTATAATTTAATCATGTGGTCATATGTCATATATGTACATAAATGTTGATAAGTTAAACTAAATTTTATATTAAAATTAAAACGAATTAAATGTCTCACGATTGCTAACACGTGTCAATCATGTAATAAATATCTTTAAATTTTGGAGTCAATTTCGACGCCTAGTCCATAAATAAAGGCTATCATTCTAGTACTACATATTTTAGGTTATTATATCTATAGATACTAGTGGGCGCCCAGCGGTCGACATTCGACCATAGTCATTTATCTCTTAAAGTTTGAACTTTATTAGGGTTCTTTTGTCAAAAGCTATACATACTTCTATAATCCAATGTTTTTGTTATGGCTACTCAGTTATTTAACATTTTTTAAATGATATAAACAAAATAATCTATTTCTAAATGAAAATTGAAAGTAATTTTAAATTTGAAACAGAAAAAAACAGGTGATTATATACTCGTAAGGTGGTAAGGCTTGTGTAAAATTCGAGTAGTAGTGTGAGTAATGTATATTTTAATTAATTTTATATGCTTAATATTGAATATACATTATATATAAAAAAAATATCCTACTGCACTTTTCCTCCATATAAACTTTAACTATGCCAAATTTCACGTTCATCCTTTCGCGTAATTCGCTTAAAAAGGGATACAAAGTTTTGGCTTCACGTATTAATATATGATAATAAGAATGTAATACCCCTACTTTTTCGGTTTTCGTGATCGATCGTGATTCAATACATTTTAGATATATCTGTCTGTCTGTTTGTATGAACACGCACTACTGCTAAAGTATTGGGTTCACAATAAAACCTTTTAAAGAAAATCCTAACGCATATCTTCAAGTAACATTTAGTCTT
>JACEII010000009.1:1969426-2085636 GCA_014332785.1 Antheraea mylitta | reverse complement strand
TATTACATAAAAATATTAAAATTTTATTTCGGGATCTTACAAAAAATATACCGTAAATCTACAAAGCTTTCTCAAGAAATTTGACAAACAGTTCCGTATAATTCTTATACAAGTAAAATTTTAACAAGAAGATCGTAAAATACGTTCTAGTAAATTTCCTAACAATTTTTGAAAATTACTAGGAGAGTTTTATTATTTCACGGTGGTCAACACTGATTTGTAATTTACTGATCTTTTGTTTTGTAAAATGATTGTAATTTTGCAAACATTTTTAACAGTGTAAAATTGTCACAAATCATCATATAAATTATATTGCGATACAAAATTGCTATTATTATTATATGTTGTTAATTTTGATGACATATTGTGCGTATGTTTTTCGTTCGAATTTAAACTATTATACAGGTGTCCGCTATAAACGTACTAACGCACGTGATCACATTGAGGAATTGATTAGCATGCATACACCGCTAATGGTGTGATCATAGTCTAGAGTAGTGCGTGCACAAAGCGTGCAAGATCACCAAAACGGTTCCCAGCACGCGATCGTGATACTTATTTATACTTTATTTAATGCAGAAAACTAATTTTCTCGCGTAAAAAGTAAACAGGTGAGAGTTAAAGTTAATTCTCATTTACACTCGTTTTCATTTTCATTCAAGTGTGATAGCTTACTGTAATTCTATGTGTAACAGATTATTTTCGGTGGTATTTCAATCATTGTTGTATTAACTTGTATCTCAAATAAGTATGTAATTTTGATTAACCTAACTTCACAGGAATATTTTAAAATTTATCAGATATTTAATATTAAGCGCATATCTAATAAATAATAAAACGTTGAATGAACGTAAAAGATTTAAAATGTGGGAATTTTAACTGCCTATATTTTATTGCAATGTATTGTAACTAGGATTTATATGATAATATTCATAAATCTTATAGTATAATTCTATAAGAAACTGTACCTACACGTCACCTACTTGAAAGAGCAGAAAAAATCGGTGAAACGCGTATTTATAGTGTGCAGTTCCAGATGTGACACATATTATAAATCATAATTCTTTTTCTTGACTCAACAATAAACATGTATATTTACGATAGCATTACAATAGAACCTCGTTAACTCGGAATCTGAACTCTCACTAAGTCGAAATAAATTTCCTTGCTAGCTATTTTACTACATATTTTTAGCGGTAACTCGAGAAAAATGTAACTAATCTCTGTATCTTAAACTGTCTTTTTTACTGTGCTGCCGGTATAACTCGGTCATCCTCAATTAAAAATCTCTATAGTCCAAAGACAAAGTAAGTTAGGTAATTTTTGAATTATATTATCAATCATGCCTACATAGTTTATTAGAATTAATTTCTATTCTAAAGATCTCTGTTTTAAGATATTTTTATTTACTCCATCTTTGTAATTAAAAACCCGGTTGGTAAATCTTTCTCGGACTGATTGCGCTATTAAGCAAGCAAGGTTTTAACAGCTTCACCGGACTACGCCGGTTGGTAAACAATTCAATTTCTGTAAATCCAATATTTACCTACAAAACCCTCTTAAATCTAAATCTCTTTAACTTGAATTTTGTCTCCATCGGCGATGATGTTCGATTTATCGAGGTTGTACTGTATGAGAGCGTAAGTAAGAACTGATTTATCCCGATATACTACGGCTGTGTAAAAGTTGTTCAGAACAAGTTTCACATTCAAGAAAAATGTACTTTAAGTTATTTCGGTGGCAGAAAATATCTTGAGAAAGCCTACACTGTGGGCTGGCACGGTGATTAATACTCCCCTTCCTTGGCAATACGCAATTACGCGGTTATTAAGCTCCTACCTCTAGTTGAGGTGAGGTCTTTAACCACCAGTGTGATATTTACAAGCTTGTATTATTGATGCAAAACATCTAATGGCTCGGTTGGGGGTAAGATCGATTGTGTATGCCTTCATATGGAACGATGTAACCTTATTCGTTCATTCTGCATACTAGATTGTTGGTTGTAAATGTTTGATATTTTTATTCTATTAATTAATTTGTTTTAACGCCATCTACGTTCTCGTTCCTGTAAACTTTTACACTTCTTTTTGTTATTTCTAAGAGTAAATTGATCCCACTTTAAAAACCTATTTCTTATTTTTGTTTACATCACCTGATCACTATGTATTATAAAACAAATTCCTCCGCCACGTCTTTTTGTCTGTCTGTCTGTTTGCGAAAACCTCCAAAATGACTGAAGGTATTTTTATGCATTTTTCACCAGTAAATAAAGTGATTAATGGGGAAAGTATATAATTTGTCAAGATTTTTTTTTTTGTTTTTGTGTGTTGTTTGCGTGTTAGCTTTAGGCCAAAGTAATTATTACACGTGGAGGAAGTCACGGGCGGAAGCTAGTTACATTGTTAAAAAGGTAAACAAGATCGAGTTTCTTGCCAGTTCTTCTCGATGACTGGGTTGTTTTCCGAACCGTTGGTAGTTCTGATGTTCATATGCGCCTTCTTAGGACCTAAATTGAATAAAGTATGTTTTTTTAAAAATAAAAGTAATGTTATTCATGTAAAATAATCAAATTTTATTACACCTAAATTATCAAAGATCTTGTCCAATTTATTGTCGAATAAAGCAAGTTTACGAAGGAAAACACATACATAAGCTATATAAGCTTACCGACGAAAGGAGTAATCATTTCAAAAACATTTGAATAACTTACGACTTTTTATCATACGTAATAATGATTAAATACTAAATAATACGTGTTATTTCTTCTATTATGCTATAACTAATTTATTTTCATTACAACGTCTCGTTCTAGATACAGTTGTTGATAATGTTATTAAAAAAAAAACATTTTATCTACAACACTTTTCCACACGTTTATATGTTTTATTGCACATATTAGATTACATTTGTATTGAAATTGTACACGATTACAAAGAAGATATACGTATAAACTCATTTGCGTGATGTTAACGATTAATTAACATAATTCTAATATGAATATTTTGTTGCTAACGACTGTAACCGTGGCGTGTCGTGTATCTCTTGTTAACAACATACCTATAAACAAATGATCCTATGAAAAAATATGGTACAGTTCTATCGTAGTAAATTAAAAACGAATGGGGATTGCGTTGCAACAATGTAATATAATTTATAGACTTAAATATATGATACATGATTTCCATATTAATCTTATGTTAATTTTAATTAAAACCACGATGATATATGTACAATAACTATCATATATATCGTTCCGTTAATGGACTCGCTTTGTGGTTTAAGAAATTTGTATTAACATGTAGTTACAAAAATAGCAGTATATTAAGATTTAATTTAATACTTGTACTTTGTAATCAACTGTCAGCCACCTATTCAGTAATAAAAAATTATCGACCCATTTCCTTTTTGCCTATATATTGTCCAAAATATTACAAAAAACTATCAATAACCAATTGGTCAAACTTTTGGAACGCTCTGGATCACTATCAAATAATCAATATGGATTTCGTTTCCGTGGTATTATTTTCTATCCATTTCACTTGTACACAATAACCAAAATACATTCCGTAAAATGCCATCAAAATTACAGATATCGAATTAATCAAATAACACAAGATAATAAATAAAATATGAAAACATTACATGACATTTTAAGATCCTGCCAAAAACTCTTCTTCCATCTTACTTGACACTTATCGTTAACTCATCAGCTGTTTTTATAAGATCCAGATCTCAAAAAGGCAGATCATGTTTTTTAAATAGATATCTAGTCAATTTTTAAAAATTACTATTGTACATAACATAATTTGTTATTGTTCATGTTTTTTTTATTTTGTTATAAACACGGTATTTTTTTAACTTATGCTATGAACAGACTGTTGCCCAGTTTAAATTTATTTGTATGGAGCTAAGATCCTTATGGTTTTGTATAGTCCAGGGGTTACATTTTGACTATTTTAAACAATATTGTTATAAATTATGGCACATTATTTTGAAGTATAAGTTACTGTAATATTTCCTTAAAATCCGTTCAGTGGGGCGGTAGTCCGGTGAAGCTGTTAAGACCTTGCAGGGTCAAAAGCGTAGACATTTCGAAAAAAAAAAACCGTTCAGTGGTTTTTACACGAGAGAGTATAAATTATTAATTTAACCTTACACACTTTCTGGTTTACAATATTAATAAGGATTTACGAGGAGAGGACACCTAATAAGATGAATAATGGAGATATATGAGTATGCATTAACTCTATCTTAATTTGTTTTTGTGAATAAATATTACAGTAAAAGACAACAAGTATTGGATTAATTGGTTCAGAATAAGGATGTAATGAAGAGAAACAGAGACATCGTCTTTGCGATTTGCATGATGTTAGTAAATAAAAAGCTTACCGTTGGTTTATTTGAACTCTTATATTATTTTGCTGCTGGGAAAAAATATTACGACATAAGATAATATATGCTCGGAATCATTAGTTAGCTTTAAATACAAGAGATAGATAGATTTGATTTGTATTTTACATAAACGATTTTTTTTATTATTTATCAAATTTGTGTTTATTTTATTTTTCTTGAATATGAGCTTTATTGCACTCAGATTACATTCCCATACTGAGTCATGAAATTTAAGTGAATTGAACGAATAAAACCTAATACCACGGTATCGAAAAAAACCATAAAAAAAAATTTACACTAAACGCGTGCCATCAAAATATGAAACACATTTTCTTCTTAACAGTGTATGTGTTCAGTTTGGACAGTTTGATTAATTATCATATGTAATCAACGGAAACTAAACGAGAGGATTTTTAAAATTATCATTTTTGTGTAAAGGAAATTCCCCACGATGTAAAAGATACGGTCGTGCGATATTATAGACAAGAGAACCAAGAGACAGCAAGGCACGTGCCAATGCGCTCACCTCATTGGAATATAAATACAACAATATTATTTGCATAATTGAATACAAACAGTGATATCACCATTTGCACTCACTATTCGCTACTGGATATTTATTTATTGATATACCATCGCTATCTTTGACTGTATTATATACTATAATGAAACAACATTTCTTTTTAAATTTTTAAGAGTCCTCTAAATGTTTTAATATTGGTAATTGTTATTGCAAATACACAATACAGTGTGTCACCTATTCGACTGCGTTTGATGTCGATTGCAGCCCAGTAAACCCGATTCAGCGTTACAAACCTGAACGTGACGGTTCCATTTTGTTCAATATTTAATACGCTTACATAAGTTTTCAATTCGACATGTACAATTATAAAAGTAGCATGTAATAAATAATTCATCATATCTAAAGGTTAAAACTGTTGGAAACTGTCATCTCTGTGCATGATATACTGTGGTGGATCTAAGAGTTTGGACACGTTCATATAGTGCATAGGCTGCAGGTGTCCAGCATATTATGGACACATACGTGTGTAGAATTATGAAAACTGTATCATCTCTGTGGTTATAGGACAAAGAATATTATTTACAAGATTGTATAAGATTACATTAATTGTATTTATCTCTCATCTCTAATTATATTTTTGATAATTTAGAAGAGAAAACTTTTCGAGCCTCGTATTTTGCAAGTACATGAAACAAAAAAGGCAACGTTGAAAAGAGACAAAAATACAGGATTGAATAGGATGAATCAGATATAATACATTTTAAAGTATTTCTTATATTTACGGTCTACTCATTGTATATTGCACTATCTGTTACTTGCTCTGGAGAGAGCGTTGTATGTGTGTTAGTATGTGTTTGTGTATGTGTGCGCCTGCGTATTACAAAGCTTTGGGAAAGTATGTACGTTTACCAGAGTGATGCTTACGTAATCAATATACACGATTAGGCCTCCCACGGCAGCGGCTCAAGCCTAGGTTCGATCCCTCGGTAGGGAGCCCTTGAGTGCGTTGCTTGCGCGATACGATGACACACAAATATACATCACCGCTACAACACTACACGATCACCCCCACATACGTGCATGCCTACACGCTTACACATGAAAGTGGAAGGGTTTCCTTTTTTTTCCCTTATCGAACTGAAAAACTCAATTTTCCGATAATAAATATATGGAGGAGTTGTTGAGGCGTGTATGCTTGGCACACATATACGCTTCAACAACTCATACATATATGAATAGTTAGCTAGGTTAGCTAAGATAGGTCGCGATTTTGCATGCAACAGGCAACAGTCAAGCCGAGGTGTGCCGTGCACCCTTGAGCTGGTTGCCAAAATAAAGTCGGCTGAGTGCCTTAAGTGCTCGCCTTAGTAGTCCGGTGAAGCTGTTAAGACCTTGCTGGGGCAATAGCGTAGTCATTTCGAAAAAAAAAGTAATCGGTAGTAGTTTTGACGTTCCTAAGTGCCTTCTTAAGGCCTAAATTGAATAAAGTGATTTTGAGTTTGAATCATATTTTTTGAAGTTTTCACTTCTGCCGCGTGTAAAATGCACATATGCCATTTTTTTTTACAAATTTAGATTGAGTTTGTGGAAAAAGTATTGTATTTTTTATTTATATTCATTACTAGGTAAAATATGCGAGTTTGGATATAGGAGGTGATTTCTGAAACTAGTGACCTGATTCTGAACTTTTTTTGCCGTATAGTAAATCGTTCATTGTTATATAATATTTATATGTTAATTCAACTTTACATATCAATTAGCATATACGAAGTTACGGTCTTAGTATAATAAATACAAAACACCTAATACACACTACTACACTATACACCTACAACGTACTAAATAGACATTGCTAAATTACTTGGGTTATCGGAATTTGTGTCTCAAGAAAATGTCGTGCACGGAATCTAAGAAATGACCAAATATAACTGAACACGAGTGCAATATTCTGTATCAAAAGTCTTGATATGCAAAAGTCCACAATTACCATTGTTTTGCTGGAAATTCCATATATGCTGTACTCCGCCAAAAATTATTATAATAAAAAATAAGAGAAGATTAAGGGGTAACTATATTAGTGTTATATAAATTAATCATAATATATCATTTATGTTCTATACATATAATAAAGAAGTTATTCTGACGATTCTGTCCTACTAGTTTTGTGCCAAAAAAAAAAAATGTTGCAGATGTCTAAAATACACTTCAATCATTTCAAAAAAGTATGTTTGTCTGTCTGTTTGTTTGTACGCGTATCACTGCTAAAGTTCTGTATTCACGATAAAACGTCACCAAGAAAATCATAAAGAATATCCTCGAGCAACATTTAATATATGTTTAAATAAAATCGGTTCACTCCAAGGTAGTCCGGTGAAGCTTTAAAGATCTTTCCAGGTCAATAGCGTAGTCTGTTCGCAAAAAAGGTTTACTCCAAATTATATAAATGTATGTACACTATATACTCAAGATGGCCATTGAATTATAGATTATATGTATAGTACAATTGCACAGTAGATTATATTTATCTGGTTGAGTGTGTGGACTCCTTTAGATTCCAGTTATTTGATAAGCATAATATGAGAGCATGTGGCACGTCCAGTGGCGCAGAGCTTAGCGTGGAATTGACACAGCGTGACTGTAAGCGTTCACGTAGTAGCCGCACAGAGATTAAATTCACTACCTTTAGCGTCTTTATGTGTCTATTCTTTACATTCAGATTATTTTTATACATATAATCGCCTCTTTGGCTAGTTTTACAGCAGTATTTTAAGTCTTAATAACTTACGTCGTGGAGGATAACAATTCAATTCGAAAGTGTTCCTTATTTGTTCATTATCATGTCATATTACATTTATTGTAAATTGTTGCTAATGTTCGTTTTGGCAAATTTATAACAATTTTAATACAATACTCTTAGGAGTTTCGAAACAATGATTGATTATTAAAAATAGAACTGGCCAATTTAGATAAACTGTTAAAAATCAATTCTAGCAATGAATCACTTTTTAAGTAACCGACACAAATTGGGACAGAGCTACCGTACACTACGAGGGCCACCGAAAGAGTGAGTCAACATGACAAGCGCCGCCTCTTACCCGTATGGGCCGTTCCAAGTATAACTACCCGACATCTCAGGTAACACCACCGATATAGTCTATAGTAGTGCATTAGTAGTACGGAGTGTACTAACAATACATTATAACTGAACTTTGAGTTTCTTATTATTTTATAACCACAATTTCATCTGATCTCAAATGATGATGTGGTCCAATATGGTAAGCACGCTAAATTTAAGGAGGGGGAAGGAGGTTGGCTCTCAAAAGCCGTTGTCGGAACACATCAACAGGTGGACCAACAGGCCTTAGAGTAAGAATTTCAAGTTGAGGATGGTGGACGGAGGAGAGGGCCGGTGTGTACACGGCTATCTCCTAACAAGACGGGGACCGGCGGCGGCGATTTTGCTGATGGTCCAACCGCTGGGGAGGCACGATGAAGTCTATAGAGATCTCGTGTCTCCCAAACTGTAGCAGAAGACGTACACCATGGGGTTTTAGTCCGTGCGAGTTGCACATAACCCACTCTCAGGAGAGAGGACCGAGAGGGTAGTGTATGCATAAGGGTTTTCCCCACCTAAAAAATGGTAGGAAAGCGGACTTTAGAAGAAGTCCTATCACCATACTATGATCTCATTACGATGTTTTTCTTCACCGAAAACGACGACTCAGTTGCTAGGATTCGAACCTACGTCTCTTGATGAGTGTCCGAAGAGTATCAGCTAAGCAATTATCACTACAAAAAACTCAAAATTTATGGTATTTTTTTAATTTACTTCGATATAGTCTTCATTTGTAATTCCCCAGAACAGAATGATGTTTCACACAGTTAGTTAGCTAGTTAATTAGATTTTCAAAAATAGTGATTTCTGTTAATTAGTAATTGTATAAAAATTGTACGAAACATTGTTCCTTCTCTTTCTGACGAACATCAAAGGCTTCGCATGTCAAGACTGAATAAGGTAATAAACAAAATCACTATTTTGTACTTTATTAAAACTAGCCATTAAATCGTTTTTTCTATAGGATTTTTAAAGAAATTCGCCTTAATTATATTTTGAATTTATTTCTTACATTACTCATTAACAAGTATTTGAATTAATATAACTTATTTCCGTTAATAAATAAAGACACTCAAATCGATATCTAAAATGTTATGATTAAAAAATGTAATTCTACATTACATATATAAACAGTAAAAATAATATAAAAATCAATATAGCAACATTATTCTCAAGTTGGATAGTAGTAATTGTTCAGTTTATTGAATCAGAAAAATAGTAAAATGTGCAATAACTAAATTACATTTTACATACATAACTATATATAATAAAAATAACTAAAGTTAAATTTAATAACTGTATAATTGTAACTAATCATTTGTTACTAAAAACATGGCGTATAAATGAAATAATATCCTATTGCCGACGTCAGTGCATGTCTTGTCTGTCTTACAGAGTTTGACAGGTTGCAAAGGATGTGGTTTTTCTTATTCTTGCGTTGGCTCCGCAGAAGCATTTGCCAGAGTCAATGTTCTGTTTCAATGGAGATTACAACACATTTTACACAACAAGTCTCGTGTGGTTATTTCATTGTTCCAACAAGATGGTAGCTTCCTTCTTAGAACTTTCCAGGGAGTTTTTGTGGCATCTGAGAATTCATGGTCCGTGGAAAATAATACATATTCCATTCATTTCACGTATGCACAATAACCGAACTGTATTACGTAAATTACGTAAAACACCATAAATTTTACAAAATATAGAGTCAAGATTATGAATTAAATATATAATTCACTACATGATCGAAAATCCCACCGAAAACTTCAAAGCATGTGGTTCAAAATTAATTGAATTAATGCGACTGATATTATATTTTCATCTTTAGTAATATGAATAATAGTAATTATATTGATCTGTTTACATAAACATTTCTTAATTTCTTTTCTTCTTGATTTTTATAATATTCGTATTTGAAACCTTGATTACTATAAAGTGTATAGTGTAACAATTTGGGCGAATAATTTTCTTTATGTCAGACCTATATATGATGGAAGTATTTCACTAAACTCTACTCTGTATTAATTGCACAAAATTTGCAAGAATTGGGCCGTTGCTGTTAAGAATTTCTGGTAATTAAAAAAATTTGCATTAAATAAAATAAACACTGATTTAGACCTCATTTACGAAAACAAGAAAGACATATGAAATTAATTCCCTTAACAAAAACGAGACACATTAAAACTAGCTTCGATGGATTACGATGGAAACAGGAAATAAACATAAAAATCTTCAAGATAACTAACTCCCTATCTAAGTCACTAATTGAGTGTGGAATTCCTGAAACAAGTGCGTAGGCTTGCGCAAAAAGTCGGACTCCAATTATTCAAGATAGGACGCGTTAACAAACATCTGAATATATTAAACACAATATATTCTGTTCGAGTATCGTTTAACATCGAGTATATTGGAACGTACTTAAACTGCCGACTCCAGACAAAATTTAATTTCTTATAATCTTATTACATAGTTAAAATATCAAATTATGTTAAATATTATAGTGGACATTACTTTGCACTTCCGTCTGGAAAGTGATAAACGTTTTACTTTGCAGGAATCCATTATACAATATTATAGTGGACGTTACTTTGCACTGCCATTTGGAATATGATGAACGCGTTACTTTGCAAAAATCCATCATTAAAGACTTTAGTGGACGTTACTTTGCACTTCCGCCTGGAAAGTGATAGTGCCAGACGTAAGTGCAAAGTAACATCTACTATAATATGATGATGGACTTCCGCTTTCAACAGTCAAATATCAAATTGTGTATTCGACTATAGAACTGGTAATTATTAAACCGACTACTAATGTTCCCTACACAATGCGTAATAAATTACCGAATACATCATTATATTGATGTTGTTTATTCGCTGTCCGTTATTATTATTGCCAATGACAATGATCGATCAGTGTTATTACGTGTGTAGGAACAAGTATTATACAGTAATTGATAGGCGTCACTTCTTTTAGATTAGAGATAACTTAATATTCCTTATAATCAAGTTCCTATATGAAAAACAGATGTTTGATTATTATAAATTGCAATACGATATCTTAAAAAAAACTCTACAAAATAAACCAATTGTGAAATAATACAATAGCGGTATTTACTAATTGCTATAGTATAATCGTCATTTCCATCTATATTTATATCTGTAAGCTGTAATGTTTTTCTTTGTTAATGAGCTATTCTGTAGTTTAACGCGGTGGAAGCTCCAAGCGGTTTTATTTAAAAATTAGCTAGTAAGGAACAGTCTACGAGATATAGACAGTGCGATAACAATATGTGTGTATATCTTTAGTAGTCAACACAAAGTTGAAGAGAATTAAAGAGAGAGGGAATATAAACAGCATAAAATTTAGTAGGTAATTTTATTCCAAGTTCTCATATTATTGAGTCGCACTCACAGCACGCCGCCTTCGCTGATGCATTCAGAAGATAGTATCGTTAGATCTTCACGATAACATTCTAAGATATGAAGCGTTATGTTTAAGGACAAAAGTTTTTGCTATATATGTTTTGCAACAAATAAGGAATAGTTGGGCATACGTAACTAGTTTACTTGGTTTTTGATATACATTTTGAAATGTTTTTTTTTTTTGCGTTGTCTTTATTTTAATATATTTAATCCGTTTGGAAATTTGTCCTTAAATAAAAAATGCAAAGTATTTTATAGGGCTTTTGCTACTATTTTCTTTTATTATTTCGAACATGAAGAGTTGAAGAGTAATTTTTGATTATACACAATGTTAATTTCAAGTAATACCCTCTAGCTACATCAGTACTATTCTGGTCTTTTATATAACCTTTATATATTTTGAAAAGTCATATGAGCTACTTTCTCGTATTTTATTAACACTTTATTATTTTGTAACATGTCGTGGAGTAATAATATATTATAGATCAAAAAATCAAATAAAAAAAATACTTTATTCAGTTTAGGCCCTAATAAGGCACTTATGAACGTCAAAAACTACCACAGGTTCGGGAAACAACCCAGTCATCGAGAAGAACCGGCAAGAAACTCGATCGGGTACATTTTTTTTTACACATATTTTCAATACATCATCATACAATAGTTTATAGTGGATGCACAAAGAGGAGTCAATTCCAGACATCACTATCGTTCACATACTGATCTTCTCTATAATATTCTTTTGACGCAAAAACCCGCTTGACGTGTCGCTTAAATTTGCAGTCCCGCAAATCGGTAACATGTTTTGGACCTTGTTGTAAAACCTAACACTATTACCTAAAAAACTATTACTGGTTTTGCTAAGTCAGAAACATGGGACAACCATTTTATTACAGTTTCTAGTATTTACATTATGCCGGTCTTTTACTAAGTTTAGTTTTTCAAAGTTTTTATGGTCATACATTAAATTATCAAGAATGTATTGGGAGGGTAGAGTTTGTGTTAAGTAATAACTACCTCCTGATTTTCAGATACATTCAGAGGCATATTTGCGAGAATAGATTTTTTATGTGAAAGTACTTATTCACTTTGAAATTCTGATCTTTTTAACCCGCTTCGAAATCCAGATCCAAACCTTCTTTGTGTGGCAAAAACTAGTAGCGGTAAACACTGGGTCGGGTAGTGTTCGGTCCTCGGTTCAACCTCGGTCGCGGTCAGTTCTTGGATGGGTGACCGTCTGGGAACACCACGGACTTTAGCATTTCGTAATAATTTTTTTTAATCTTTACTTATAATACCAAATTTTCACTTCAATAATGTCTTTATGAATCATTCGGCTTATTCTTCATGCTGAACGCTAAATTCGTCCTTAAGCACTTTTTCTCTGCAGTATAAATTGTAAAATTCATGGCCTACATGAAAAAGATCTCAGATATGACGAACAAAATGAGACAGCAAGTGATTTCAAAGGTTTACAGTTTTGCATCGGGGTTGGCTCTTTTTATATTAAAAAAAAAATAGAAAATTAAGCATTCGATATAGTTACATAACAATAGGGGAAAATAATTAAGAAAAAGTTAAAATATTTAAGAAAATTAATTTTACAGTAGTATCTTATATACAGAGTGTTCTCTAAACATAACATCCAGGGGTTAATAGTTTTTGCACAACCAGTTATAGAAGTCATATTTCCATCATGTAACACAAACTGTCGACGACTATGTAAATCACCGGTGTTGCTATTAACGAGCAGATAAGAATTCCCTAACGAGGTTCGATATTAATAACCGGGGTTGCCAGTCGTGACTGACGTATAACGCGAACTGTCTGTGCATGACAACTAACAAACGTAAGGTTAAATATTTATTGTAACCAAAGTTTAATTAACACTGTTGAAGTTAATTTCACATAAATTTACAAGATTTACTATTGTCCCGTTTAAACTGACCCAGTGTAATTACTTATTAAATAAAATATGAAGTAACTATTCTATTGATTACATAATTCATTAAATGTCTACCATTGTGCGCGATTTAATTTCGATCAAAATGGTTTTTTAGTTTTAATAAACAGGTGTTTAGCTAAAAAAATATCACGTTTAACTCCATTTAATATAAAGTTATTAGACTTTTAACAAAGCATGATTTTTCTAACCATTACGCGGTCAGGGACGTGCGTTTTTTGTCATGGAGAAGTGGTGCTAGCGGTTATGCTTCACATGTGAAGGAGAGAGGAAGTTAACGAATAACATTGTTAATAACATACAAAGCGATTTTGTAAGCAAGTAAACTTTAGCTTTCATTTTGTTTCAATTCCAATCCTCTCTTATATTAATGTAATAGACAACCGCAGACGAAATCGCGGGTATAAGTTAGTAATCATATATTTTATAACAGAAAACTAGTAGCCCCCGAACTCCGCATGGAATTTTATTGTTGTGTTTGCTTTTTATAAAGTCATATGTTATAACGAAAACTTTTGAGATAACATAAAAAATATTTAAAATCCATGAATTAATTCATATCTTACAGTGCATCCGACAATATTTTAAGGTAGCTTTAAGACTCCATTCTGAGCACCATCCATCGAGAAGTTTTGCGTACCTAATAAGGAAAGCGGAATCTCTCAACTGCTATGTATGTGGAAAAATTGAGAATGTGCATCACTTGATGATAGAGTGTGTTAAGAATAGCATTGAAAGAGAGTCGTTGATGAAAGTTGTAGTATGAAAAGTAGTTGTCAGAACATTGGTTTAGTCACGGCATCTTGGCTGAACCCTGTCCGGGTGAAGCCAAGATGATGTATGAAATAGTAATGATACCTCATCAGCGACTCTAACGATGGAGCTAGAACGATTGGGGAACAATTCCTACTTCCAATATATCTCTAGGTAGCGAAAATATCCATATATTAAATTTAATTTGGTTAATTTAATACTATATTTATTTTTCACTTTTCAGTGCTTTATAAGTTTTTGATATCGAAGTCGCTTTAATTTGTTTTTGTAATTTTTTTTTTATTTTTCCCTTTTTAGTGTATATAAATATATTTTATATGGTTTTAAGTAAGTATAAAATAAGTAAAGTTTAGTGGTTTTAAGAATCTTAATCTATATTAATCCTTCCGCAACGCTTACGTTCTTTACACCGTACTAGATCCAACTGGTAAAATTAGGTTGATTGTGAACGAATTTCAGAACCTCATCTTTCCTAATGCCCGCTTCACGGGAATTGCCTCAACAGTCATAACCCCACATGTAAGTCCTCGTCAAAACGAGTCATATGTACCCAAACACAAGATAGCTGCTGTAAGCCGTTGAGGAGTTCCATTCCAATTTCTCCATTTTAATGATTAAATCAGGATTGAATACATGATATTCTTATCACTACAACAGGTTGTTCCAAGTTTTCATTAAAATTAGCTTATGGGGAAGTTCATTTATTCATGTAAGCTTTATTCATCCCTTTATTTTCAACACTTATGGTTGGATTTGTTGAGTGTTGAGTGAAGAGGCACAGGAACAGGTGGGTCACATGATGTTAAGTGATCACCAACGTCCATAGACACTTGCAACACCAGGGGAGTTGCAAGTGCGTTGCCAATCTATGTTGGGGGGGGGGGAGTAGGTCACCGACGTTCCCATTGACCGAACGAAACGCAACAATGCAAACACTGTTACTTCACGTCGGCCTTCTATGAGAGGGTGATACTATCTTGGACGAGCCGTCTCATTAATGCTGAAGCCAGTAATAGCTTCAGTGTGACTCTACTACGTAATGTACTCATATATATTCATCAATCAAAATTAGATATGATAGGATAATGTTAGAATGTAATTAAAACTGTAAACTAATTTTATACCACGTTGATACACTACTTCGATAAATGACTACAAGTGTTTTAATGTTACAGCTTAACAGAACTCGTATTTAACTCGTTATGTTAACTATAATTCAATGGAGGATTAGTTAACGGAACTGATATAAATTAATAAAATTCAAATATTAATAAATACGAGGTCTGTTTTATATAAATATTACCGCTGAAGTTCACCAATCGGTTATTGTACAGAATGTCTAGGTAATTGCTGTATTTAGGTATGTATTTAATTAATACACCTGAACCTCTTGGGGTGTAAGGGGTGTCGAATAACATCTTAAGACTTGAGACACCCAAGCCAACCTCACCTGCACGTGGTGCACCCTGCTGATCAACGAACGAGGCAATGGTGAGAGCGGGGTGGTAGGGTTTTACAGCCCGACTGGGTCGCAACCACCATGCATATGGTAAAAAACCCCGTCATAGTGACTCGCTTCTGCGCGTCGCGTTTCGGGATCAGCCTGTGCATATCCAGTACCGGGCGACTTTCGTCATTATGGCAGGCATAACAGCGGCGACCGGCGATGGATAATCTGTCTCTCGGTGGTTGCCGATGTTTTTGGATTGTACTATGCTTAACATCAGGCTTAGTGCAGTCATTTTGTCGTGCAACTATAAAAAAAAAAACCTATTAATCCCTTTTACTTTGATGTGACCGAATACATACACAACGTATACGACATACGTCAAGAAAGTGTTGCCATTTAATATTTAATAAGCAAGGTCGTACTGGCCAGTAAAAAATAATTAAGTAAAACAAAGCTCTAACAGTTATGTACACATTAATTTGGATGAATTGTTAAAGTATCGAAAATGGTTTCATTTCTATTTCTGATCGTGTAAATATACGCGGGTGAGTGCTAAACCCTATCTATCCTGACTCAATGTTATGTCTTAGATTACATTGGACCTGTGATAAAGATAAGTTTGAACCGGTCATCGAATAAATATAAAAAAAATCCTCAAATCGGACATAACTCATATTATTGTAGGGACGGTAAACGAGAAAATACAAAAACCTTGGATTCGTATAAGTACGAACTAGATAGCAACCAAACAAATGTGAAAAACCTTTGGTTCAGATATTATATATCAGCTATGTTATCTATTTCTTCAATTGTTTAGTTCATGGGAAATAATTAATTAAGGGACAGTATTATATAAATTATTAATACGGGATTTTAATTATTTACAAAGTTACGGATGTTTACATTTTTTTTATTGAAGCACGACAAAGTGACTGCACTATGCCTGTTGGTAAGCATAGTACAATCCAAAAACAGTGGCGACCACCGAGAGATAGATTATCCATCGTCAGTCGCCGCTGTCATGCCGGCCATAATGACGAAAGTCACTGGATATGTACAGGCTGATCCCGAAACGCGACGCGCAAAAGCGAGTGACTATGACGGGCTTTTTCGCCATGTAAATGGTGGTTGCGACCCAGTCGGGCTGTAAAAACCTACCACCCCGCTATCGCCATTGCCTCGTTCGTTGATCAGCAGGGTGCACCACGTGCAGGTGAGGTTGGCTTGGGTGTCTCAAGTCTTAAGATGTTACTCGACACCCCTTACACCCCACCATGGATATATTATTATGCCTCCAAACCTCCAATGTGAACCTACGAATGAGATCGTAATTTAAACACTTTGTTTTGAAGTCGTCAATAAATCTAAAGGAATTACGAAGCCACTCTGAAATATTGCACTTTTATTACAAATATTACAATATAGATCTTATAGAAACACTCTGCACCACATATGGACGCTATAAAAACATTAAACCTATCCAACGATATAATGTCAGTGTTTCTGCTCTCGACGATTCTATTTTATTCTCTCGTGCAGTTTCCTTTGAAAAACCTTTTGACAGCGGTTAGGTGTAAGCGGGTACGTAATACATCATTTCATGATGGATAACCTGGCAACATCCGTACAGGTGCACAGACGTCAACACTTCGCACAGATAAAAAGCAACATGGCGCCGACCGTCGTACGCCATTCAAGTCAATTGCGTTACAATAAAATTGATGATGAAGCATAACTCTGTGGGTGGATGTGGTCATAAATATTTACGATACAAAAATCATATGTTGGTATTTGCTTTGAACCTGTGCGGTGGTTTTAATAGAATCGTGTTTTTGTGGTTATACCAAAGAGTTTTATTTATTCATTCCTTAGTACCAGTAAAGAGGACACGATGCCTTTGGTTACTTGGTATATGCCATGAATTACAACTAAAATATAGAGAAATAAAGAGAAAATACATATTGTATTTTATTTATCAACCAACTTCTGCTCGGGATGCGTTCTCGTTAATGTGGATTTGACCCAATGATATTATAACTAAAAAGCTGTAGATACGTTACCTACATGATATTTTGACAAAACAAATGGCACGATAACGCACACATACGTAGAGTAATATTGTAACGTCACACTGTTTCAGATAAAATGTGGAAGGAAGATAGCATATTCTCAATATCGGTGTGAAAAAGAAATAGTTATTATATGTTGCTTAGATACGGGCTGATTGACGGGACAGCCGTCAAAAATAAAATAATTACCCAAGTTTTAACAAGGCGCTGTCGAAGCGCTTATGATGTATCTGTAGAGTTTTAATATTAGATTTGAACAATTCCTCGGTCGAGATCCTTACTTTTTTCTGTATTAGAGGTAAAGGTCCTTATCTGTACCACAGATAACTTGTATACAAAATTTTATCATGATCAGTTAAGTAGTTAAGTCGTGAAAGTGTAATCAGCAAACAAATTAACATCCGTATTTGTAATATTGGTTAGGATTAAGATTCTATGACATTCGAAGTATTTTAGTCAAAAGATAAATAAACTTTATAATAGTGTGTAGAATAATGGATAAAATGACAGAAATACATATTTTTAAAATAACCAATCAGGTGAAAGAATGTTAAAACAAAAACTGCTTTACAAATTAACAGCAACAAACACATCAAATATCAGTGTTGGTTATGACAGGATATGCTTATCTTTTAATGAGGCTCGGAGAACTTATTTTATTGCGAAAATTAAATTGTTATGAAGCTCTCACACGATTTCAAATTAAAGCCAACCTTTAAATGTTACGCCACATTGTAAAAAAAGTAGGAATATATCGATTTCATGAATTAGTGAGATATCAGTCCATGAAAATATATACTAAAAAACATTATTTATGTATGACCTAGGTATATCTATAATATAAAAATGAATCGCTGAATGTGTTGCTAAGAGCAAATCTCGAGAACAGCTGAACCGATTTCGCTAATTCTTTCTTTGTTGTGTTTGTTATTGTCACGAGAAGGTTCTTGTGCAAAAAAAGCACATATTTTAATATACTCAAGGCAGAATGGAATTCGCGGGCACTGCTAGTATACAATATTCATACGTGTACAAAATGCATAGTTGTAATTATAAGTATCATAACAAACATACAGATACCTAACATTTGTATTTATAAATATATATGTATTTATGTAAAAATAAAAAATAGAATAGTTATAAAAAAAATTTTTACTATAATTTGAATGAAGCCTCTATTAACATTAAAAATATAATATAAAAATAAATTAAAATATTCTGAAAAATAAATAAGTATCATCACTTTGTTTCATAGAAATACAAACTTTTTTACCATTTACGAATAGTGGTGGTCGTCTATTGGTCGAAATTCGACATAATTCGTTCAAGTTAAAGTTTCAGTATTAAGTAAAATAAACTTTTTCAAATTTATCTTCTGATATCGGTAGGAAAAAGTGAAACCTTTGACAAATAAAAACGTTGCGGATCAGAATTTCAACGCCTTCTACAAAAACCTTTGAAAAAAAAAATCGATCGAGAAATATAGAAATAACATGTACCTAACAGTTTCGTGTCTGTCTATTCCTGTAAAGGTATACCGATGTCTTTTTTATTTAGTCTATACCCCATGTGGTCTTATTTCCCGATTCTTTTGATTTACTGGGACTTGTATTTAATATTACGGGCTGTCAAATAGAAACATGTCAGAATATCTTACAAAAAAATCAATGTATCTAGAAAGTAGCTTTCGTACTCCCGGTATGGACCGTTTAAGATATTCGCTACGTTTGTCAAAGTCAGCAGCGCAGCGTGACGCCCAGACGACGCGCGCACCCTAAATGCGAAGTATTTATTTATTCCTGGCAACACCGTGTCGGAGGTCATGCTTCAAGCTGAGTTCGTATATGTGCAACAGGTATTCTCAGTTTTTGGTCAGAATCTTAGTCTGTCGTGTAGTGACTTTTATTAATAATCTTGTGTTATTTGACTGTATATTTTGTAATATTGGTAGTATTTTACGTAATATATTTCATTTATTGTGCATAAGTGAAATGGATGAAAAATACGGAGCATGAATTCTTAGATGCCACAAATATTTCCTGGAAAGTTCTAACAAGGGGGCCACCATCTTGCTGGACATTTAAATTATCGCAAGATACTTGTAATATTGTTGCGTACACTGCAGTGGCAATAGTGATCGGGAGGTTTGGGTGCCAAAAAAAATAATAATAACGAAAACAAGTATTTTAGACTTTTTAGAAGGAATGGTTATGATATTGCCAACACTTTTATAAAATTCACATTCTAGCTTTGATTTCTGTATAAAAGCTTACAGATGCTAGTGGGATACCAAAAAATATATTATAGTCAGTTTTTTTTATATCATATAAGAGGCAAACGAACATGCGGGTCACCTGTTGTTAAGCGATCACCGCCATCCATAGACACTTAGCAACCCCAGAGGAGTCGCAAGTGCGTTGCCAGCCTGTGTTTGTGGGAATGGAGAGAAAGAGAGAGGGTAAGGGAAAGGAGACGGGAGGGGAGGGGAGATGGGTCTCCTGCGCTCTCACTGACCATACGAAACGTAACAATGCAAGCACTGTTACTTCACGTCGGTTTTCTGAGAGGGTGGTGCTAACCCGGACGAGGCGACCCATTCATACCGAAAGCAATAATAGCTTCAACGTGTCTCTATCACCTACAATTTTTTTTTTATTAACAGGTGATATGTTGTTTTACCTTGTTGGGTGCGATTTGCGTAGTATTGAATATTATTAATACGAGTGTAAGCATCGTGTTTAGTTACCAGTATAGTAACAATTATTAGCAATGGAGCAAAACATCTGCCTATTTGTATTTTTTTACTGCTTGTATTAACATTTTTGTTATAATATAATTTATTGCTCATAAGCCTCCAGCAGAGTTTCTGAGGGGGTTTTATTTATATTAGCTCGGCAAAAGTTTTATTCGTAAAAAAATATATCATGTAGTATTACTTATTTGGTTAATTTAACCAGCAAATCTTTATAAATAAATTTATTCTGTACGTGTGTATGTCACTGAACTCAACCTAAACAGCTGGAACGACTTTGATGAAATTTTGTGTGTGTGTTCTAGTAGGTCCGAGAATGGTTTAGATTCGTAATTGGACCCGGTAGGAGGTGCTACGGTTGAATTTTGGGATTTTTTTTATTACTAAAGCAGGACAACGTCCACGCGGTCCCACTAATCTTATATATAAAAATCTCATGTCACGGTGTTTGTCGTTGAACTCCTCCGAAACGGCTAGACAGATACTTATGAAATTTTAAATATATGTTTGGTAGGTATAAGAATAGGTCCTAAAGTATATTTTATACCATTGGGTGATTAAGGTGTCCTAGTTTTTTTTTGTCAATTTTCCTTTTTTGTATTTTTTTTTATTAAATATCGAAAACCTAGGTATGTGTTTGAGTGAGTCCCTGACTTGTTTTGGTGCACAATTGGAAACGATGGGAAACGCTATAATTCAATTCATTATTTAGAAAAAAAATGTTTAAATGCCAAGTAGGAATTAATGGAATATGGTTGCGGCTTTGTAAGTCAAGTAATGAACTTTTTTTATTTGTCTTACATATGTACAAACTAGCGTAGATAAACTTATGCCAATCACTATTGATCGACAAGCGACATACAATATAGCTTTTAATATAGTTCAACATGCGTACTGCGTCCCTCGATCGCGGAATGCACGTGGACCAGTTACTGCATCCGACAATCCCGATAAATATTTATTATAACAACAAGAAGGCGATTTGAAAACGTTATTGGTACCATACAAAATGTTATTACATTGTAGGGCCTCTTACAAAACCCTTGAGTTTATATTAAACGCCCATTTAAATACACAAAGTGTAAATTAAGTAGGTAATGATATCGTATTGCATTATCGTTTCGAATCATAAAATATGTATTACGAACGTCGATAAGTACTGTCTAATTAAATAGACTAGTTTATTAAGAAGGTGTAGTTTTTACAAGTTTTAACGGCTCACCACAATCTTACCTGATATTGGTAACGACTTGCTTTCAAGTGGAATTGCTAGAACATCTCTATAAGTATATGGTAACAGATTTAAAATTTAAGAGTTGTACCTAACCAGGCAGGCTGAGGTAAAGCTCTATAATTTTGCTAGTGTTATTTTTAGTTTTAGTTATCACTAGCTGACCCGTGCAACTTCGTCTGCACCGAATCGGTTATTATCTGTTTCAATTATATTTTTAAACGCGAAAAATCTTAATAAGCCCGCTTGCAGCGACATCTACCGTTTTCAATTGGTAATCCGAACTATACAGGGGCTTACTCAAATATATACGCTCGTAGCATCACCTACCGGGTTCAATAAAAAAAAATGCTGATATATGTCTTCCCAGTATTGACGATAGATGATTTTTGCCGAGTTCAATTACATTCATTGTGATTAACTATAAAAAAGTATTGAATAAACATAAAAACACTCGCATATGTATATATAACTTTAATGCTTCAAAATATTTCAATTTAGCGCCATCTATGGATCTTTTAACTTTCTTTATCTTGACTGATTAGCTCATTCTTATTATATAACTAATAATGAAATTCATCTATTATACTATTATTATTTTTTATTTATGTGAAAAAGTAATTAATTAAACATTGTTTAGCCGTGGTCCGGTGGTAATGTTCTCTACATTATACTGAACGATCGACGCGACGGGGCGAAGTTTCCCCGATTAGGCCTCCCACGGCAGTGGCTCAAGCCTAGGTTCGATCCCTCGGTAGGGAGCCCTTGAGTGCGTTGCTTGCGCGATACGGTGACACACAAATATACATCACTGCTACAACACTACACGATCATCCCCATACACGTGCACACTACACGCTTACACATGAAAGTGGAAGGGTTTACTTTTTTCCCTCATCGAATTGAAAAACTCTAAATTTTCCGATAATAAATATATGGAGGAGCTGTTGAGGCGTGTATGCTTGGTACACATATACATTTCAACAACTCATACATATATGAATAGTTAGCTAGGTTAGCTAAGATAGGTCGCGATTTTGCATGCAACAGGCAACAGCCAAGCCGAGGTGTGCCGTGCACCCTTGAGCTGGTTGCCATAATAAAATCGGCTGAGTGCCTTAAGCGCTCGCCTCAGTAGTCCGGTGAAGCTGTTAAGACCTTGATGGGTCAATAGCGTACACAATTCGAAAAAAAAGGGCGAAATTTCGAAATCCAATTGTTTTTTTTTAAGTAGCACAGGGTGATGACATATGTCTTAAATTGTTATCTAATCTTACTACTATATATAGCACAATGAAAAGTTACCGAAATTCATTAAGAATTTCATGAACTTGAAATTTTTAACATTCGTCCTTTATTCTGGAGTACTCCTTGCGTTTTATGAGACCAAGAGTATACTGGATGTAGTCTTGTAATATTAGATATCACTGTGTTTAGTTTCGTTAAAATTGCTTCAGTACTTTCAGAGTAATACGGGTTTAGATTCTAGACTTTAATCCTTTATCCTGGAGAACCCTTTGCGTTTTATGGGACAAAAAGTATACTTGATATAATCTCGTAATATTAGTTATCACTATGTCAAGTTTCGTCAAGATTGGTTCAGTACTTTCAGAGTGATGCGTGTTCATAGGGACAGACAGACAGACAGACAGACAGACAAAAATTGTAAAAAGATTATTTTTGGCTTCTATATCGATAACATAGTCTACCCTGATTAAAAATTTCAAAAAATATTTATTGTACAGATTTCGACTTGTTACAGTTTTATTATAGTAATAGATTACGATGTTTGCTTCACCCAAAGTTTTACCTCACTACAGGAATTCAACATACACTAATGGATGCAATATACAAACACGCGTCCATAAACTCATCAACGTTTAGCAGAACAGTGGTCCGGTGAAGCTGTAAAGACCATGCTGGGTCAATAGCGTAGTTAGTTCGAAAAAAAAAAACGTTTAGTAGAAGCTCTGGGTGTCTTGTTTGTACAATTTGGGAAAACTGACCATTAAAAATTCTTTCTTGCCGTCGTTATCTCATATTGCATATGCATATATGTGTATCATCAAACAAGGTCATACCAATCTTCTCAGACATAGAAATGATACGAATTCATGTTAGGTGGTTGTAAGTCAGTTCTATCCGCAACACCTATATAAGTTCTTTCTTCTTGTTCTAGTATTTTGCTTTATTTTTGTTAACTTGTAAAGTACACGTACACAAGTATACGTCCAACGTGTTGAGTGTTTATCTCGCCCCCGGAGTCTTACATTGTATGGGATATGCAACGTTTTTGCTGGCAACACTAATTTACCACCCGGCGCGAACGGCGATTGATCGGGCTTTCGATTGATCGTCCATATATAGATTAAGCTGTTGTGACGAAATCACACTAATGAAGCAATGTCTGCGGGGCGTTTATTGGGCATTTTTTGTTCTCAATATCCAGCTGATATGATAACACTAAATTACTAGAGTGATACTTATAAATTTGATGTGTGTTCGGATTCCATCGTGAAGGGAATGGTGGTTTAACTCACGATTAATAACTTCACTGGTGTCATGTAGACTTATTTATAACTATTCACAAACTAATTGCTTGAGTAATTGATTCAGTAAATTATAATTATGAGTATTTAATGGATCCGAATGTTAATTTTTATAATAAATACCACGTTATAACGGAGAATCTGATCGTTTTAGATTTCAATATACCGCGATAAGTGTTGTAGTTAATATTTTTGTCGAAAATGGAGTAACGGCAAATAGTAAGACAATTATAACACGTTAATTAATATACGTCACGTTAACCATGTTTACAGTTAAATATTAACAGTATCAAACGTCAACGAAGGAACGTGTTTTCAATTCTTATTTTATAATTATTTTGGTTACTAATATTTCGCTTTCTCTATATTATATTGGTTTCAGATGTAACTATTTCAGGTACACGTGGACAAATCAAATAATAACTGCTTTTGTTGCAATAAGACGCGGTAGACGTAGAATAAATTTCCAGGCGGAAGTTTAAAGTAATGTCTACTATAATATCTAATGATGGATTTCTCTTCTTTAATCAAAGTTTTAATCCTCCGAAACTACTAAGAAACTTTTGACGTGAATGTTATTGATAGATATATAACTCTTTAGAGTGCTATGTAGCCTAAATATCTTTATGCTATTCAGTAAGTGTTAAGCAGTATGGGTAAATTTTAAAATCGGTTTAATGTTGTAATGGTTAGGTAGTTACAAAATAATAAAAGAGAGTCCAATATAAATGCAAATAAAACGTATGATTTATATGAAGTAACAGAATAATTTTCATGAAAACAGAGTCACGACCATCGACTAGTTCATAAATAAAGCTAACAACACTCAGAGACCAAGAAGTAATTACTATAAAGCATGCGTAGTTTTAAACGCTGGATCAGTACCACTTCTTTTGAACATTACACAATTCATTAAAGCCTATTAACCATAAGAGGCTCGTCTGGACGGATAAAAACGTATAGTTCCTATTTACGTTGAAGCATACAGGCTTATCCCGCCGGATTTATCTCTATGAGATGCGGCCGAGAGAGTTTTTAATCTGCGGCATTCGAGTCTACTTAAGATTTGCTTCCGATATGAAATACTATTCGAAGTATTTATTGCTGGTTCTCATTTAAAGAATGTATCCTAACTAATATTGTAGATACGTATGTCAGTTTGTTGGTTGCTACTTAACTGATTGTTGCTACAGATTGTAAAGAGTACAAAAAAGATTTTTTTTTTTTTTCGAATTAACTACGCTATTGGCCTTACTGGCCTTCACAGCTTCACCGGACTACATACAAAAAAGGATATACAGTACTTTTTATCTCGAAAATGTACAAAGTTTCCAAAGTATATATGTACCAAAATCTATATTAGCAGAACAATTTGTTAATATCTTTAGTTGTTCGTTACGTGCATATCAATCAAAACTAGAAACATATTTCTAAGCATAGTTTGTTGGAATTAATTATGTTTTTAACTTTTAAAAGTACGTTGTTCATTTTTTTTAAACTCACGTCCAAATTTATATTTATATTAGCTCACGTATGGGAAATAATTGTCCGTGTGATTTCTAGTTCGTGAACCAAAAAAAGCACGAGCGAGACCAGGAGCAAAATATAGTTTTCCATAAAGCGATACACGTACCTATATAAAATTGGAGTGTATCTTTTTCTTTTTCTTATTCTTCAAATATTTGTCGAGTTTTTAAGAGAAAGGCATGTAGAGGAATAATTTTAGTGTTGTATAGACTACATAGACAAAATTGCTTAAATATAGAGAGACTTAAGTGTTAATGTTACGAACAATTCGGATACAATAGGAAACAAAATCGAGGTTACTAAGTCGTTATAAATAAAAAGTATTTATGATTTTGCTACCGTTTTCATTAAAAAAAGTATTCTTTATAAACAACCGAATTTATTAGAAGATTGTAAATTAACATTTTTTCAGACTGTTAAAAAACACTAACAAGTTTATTAAAAATCAGAGATTTGGCAGCCCTTTGTAAAACTATTAAGAATGTAATGGAAGGTTAGAATTTTAATACTGTATACTTGAATCTTAATCTTTCATGATCCAAAAATATTAAACCTCCATACGGTAAAACTCCAGGGTATAATATTCGAGAAGGCTGTGTATATTTGAAGCTTATTTATTACACTGTTTATGGAAGCGGTGACAGTTCAACGGTAATTTTGTTTGGACCCCGTGACTAGATTAAAATTCTAGCGAATGTAGGGGAGCTTTTGAAGGAAATCACATGGGATACTTCAAAGGCAACATGAAGAAACACATGACAGCGGCGATCGGCGATGGATACGGTGATCGCCAGTGTGTTTTTTTTTTCGATCTGACTACGCTATTGACCCAGCAAGGTCTTAACAGCTTCACCGGACTACGTGGTCGCCATTGTTTTTGGACTGTACTGTGCTTACCACCAGTCACAGTGCAGTGATTTTACCGTGTTACAATAAAAAATTATAAAAAACGATAAATATCTGTAGCCAAGCCCCTATAGGTATGTACCGGCCGCTGCCGCCTTCAAATTTTAGTTTCCTTACTTAAATCCAAATTTTTATTCAACAAGAGATAACTTATACAATATAAAAAACCAGCATAAGGAAAACATTAAGCTAAACGTATCGTACGTATATATTTCATTGGCAATTTTCAATTCAACGCTCAGTATAGAATATTGAAGACTAAATTTCTAATCCGGTATTAACTTGGTATATATGCAAATCAGGGGACATTACGGACCGAACGATAATACTGACTTATCGACCGAGGAGCACCATTGAAACGTAGACCAAGTTTAGACTCGGTGAGACCAAACGGGCGTTTAATTTACAGCAATAACTTACGCTGCTAGCGTACTGCTCAATTGCGGGCTTGTTCGCATTCAATACGAATTTGGTGTTAAATGGATTAGGTTAGGAATCGCGTGAAGTAAGAACATACGTAGCCGTTTTTGTTATTGTTCTGTCTACATTATTCTCTATTTAGATAATAAATTTATAATATACATTTGGTTTTATTGCCCTATGAGCTTTGTTTTATTGTGTTTAGTTTTTTTATTCTATTAAGAGGAGACACGGGTCATGATTAGCCCTTGCAAATAATATATATTCCTCTGTTTTGCTCGTGGAACCGAAATGTGAAGAGACATTTACGCAGGTCGACATCACAGCGCCGATCGGCGATTGATGACTTGTCTCTCGGTACTTGCCGATATTTGTGGATTGTACTCTGCTTACCATCAGGCATAGTACAGTAACTTTAACGTGTTAGAATAAAAAAAATTGTACCAAACATTGTTAGATCATCCAATCTATACCTATCACTGGAGTATTCCTGTTTTGATTTTATCCATAAATTAAACATTGTAAGAACTCAAAATCATTTAAGAGTATTCAAATTGCCTACTTATATCGCCGTTTTCACAAATTCAACAAGTTTGTTCGTTACCGTTTAACACTTAGAAAGGTTGGACGGATTTTGATGAAACTGTACAGTGATGATCATAATCCTCTTACCCTTATCCTACCTAAGCATGGTCGGCACAACATGTTTTCCTTTTCCACTCTCGTCTATCGGATGTCATTTCACACCTTTTACACACTTCTTATTTTGACACAATCTTTCCATACCTTTTTCGGTTTTCCTCTACACCTCCTCCATCATACTTAAAACTGTTTTTAATTATATGTGTTTCATCTCTCTTCATGACATGCCTATACCTTGCTAACCTATTACATCTAACTTCTCTGTCATTGGTGCTATTTTAAACATTCCTCTGATATACTCATTCTTAATGTTATCCGTTCTAGTTACACCATACTTCCACCTTAACATTCTATCAATATAATCAAAATATTTTTTCTAGAAACATGGTACCCTATGTCCTTTTCTGTAGCCCTCGCAACGCAAAACTTCACGTGTACCATAAATGTAACAAGCAAACAAATTTGGGTTGCATTGTTATTATTTTAGTAGATAACTTTTATTCTTAATGTCTACATTTATAATATGTTGGTGACGCATAAAAATGAATTGATAATATGTAAGTAAAACATAGAATATCATTCTTGTAATAATACTAACCAGTTGCCGTACGAAGAAGGTATTTCGCGGGGACAAAAACGTGCCATTACCATTTTTATTGCTCGAATATAAAAAAAAAAACTAACAATCAATAAAGATATAGATATCACTTTCACGGAATTGCACGTCCGAGAAAAACCGTGGAAATACTCAGGCATTCGGTATAAGCGATCCTTAAAGGGGTGGTATGTGGTATGCTCATCGAATGTCCACTTTATTTTATAGCACCTTATCTGGTACATAAAAATATTCTGGCCGGTAATTGTATGTGTTTTCTTTAGTGCAAAGAGTAGATAATTGACAGACTATCGACTTAGTATTGTATATCAAAATATATTTTACCCAATTTTGGGCTATCTGCGATCCAATTAAATTAACTTTATAATTTTTTTTTTCATCAATATTTAAGTAAATCATCAATATGTTTTTCTATTTCATTATATTATTCAGTTTATTAATTAGGAAACTTTAAGAAGAAGGGACCCCATTATTTAATATTAGTTTATTATTAATTAAGAACTGTTAATTATTACTTATAACGTCAGATGAGAATGGCTCACATATTCTTACCTTTTGTATATAAAAAAAAACTAAAACTTCAGTTTTTTGTAATTTTTCATAGTAGTAGGTCCAGATTTGATGTCTGTAATTAGTTTAAAAAAATGTTGGGCAGTGTAAAAAAATTTAAACTTATTTCTCCAAATAATATCTTCGGTTTCATTTTTAATTGACTGTTTTATTTTCAAAACACTATCATCTATTAAATACGATTTTAGTTACATAAACGTTGAATTATTATCCGTATCATCTATATTACACATAAATAATGGTACTGTCTTTTTGTATGCATATTTAAAAATAATTATATCTGTATATAATAATGAATTTTAGAGACTATCTCTTTATTTCAAATTAGAAATGGTTAAAAAATAGTGCTAATTTTTATAAGATATAGTGATTATTTTTAGTTACTTGTAAAAGTTTCGAAATATATATTTTCTCCTTAAAGCGTCCTTATGAAGCTCGCAAAACGATTGTTTTTGTAGGTATATATCATTAACTATCGTCATTGCCTAGTAACACATCCATTGAATGTTTGGATAAAATAATTTTGTGTTTATGAAAAATAAATTAAATGACAACTATACTGATTAGAGACAAATTATTTTTATATATTTTTGTGTAGATTGCGACCAAATGTCTTTGTTTTCGTTTTCAGAAGGAACTGCTGTAAGTTCCTATGTAATTTATCGCACGTCCATATTTTTTTCTGTGAGACAACGGACAGACACATTTTACGTGCGTTGCATGTTTTTTAGAGGCACAAAATGTATGGAAAGGGAATTCTACAATGTCTTTACTCATATTTTTACTGAGTTAACATCTTATGCCAAGAGTCACTGTTTTTCCAATGAAAATAATTGCATGCGCCTTCGAGTTTTTTTACTCATCTGCTTTGAGGTTTTATGATATTATTAGATTTCTAGAAAAGGCAAAAAATGTAATGTAATGAGAAATTACAAATTTTCTTATGTAATTATTATAAAAGTAAGTAAATTGGTATATCACATTTTACAATATCAAAGGTTATTTTCGTGTGCTTTGGTTAATATGCAAATACTTCTAGTGCTGAGTTTTTATTACATACTCTTATTTATTTATTGTAGCACAATAAAGTGACTGCACTATGTGCCAGTTATCAAGTTTATTGCAGGTTTTTCTAAATGATGGGGTTATTTGTCCGAACCGATGGTAATTTTGAAATTCATAATCGCCTTCTGAGGGCCTTATTTGAATAAAGTATTTTTGATGTCGAAAAACAAGGGCGATATTTAAATATCTCTAAAAAAATCGGTAGTCATGGCTGCCATGCCATCCTCCGAGCCTTCCGGCAGGCATGTACGGTATAATCTTAAAACGTTGAAATAAAAAATTGAGCCGTCACAGGACGCCTAGCAGATGTGAAACATCGAAATTGTTCGAAGCGAACCAATCTCGAATTCTCAATTTACATAATAGGTATAAGTGCTCAGTACGGCAAGAGAGATTACACACAGTCGCTTGCGCATGCCATCGTTGCATCGTCGCCACGCCAACAGTTAGGTTAATCTGCGCCTATAGATATTTCATATCCAAAAAATAATAATTTATATTAGAAGAATTTCCAGATTTACCACATGATAGTAGAAATCCAAATACTATCCGCTACTACCATAAGGTTAGTTAGTGATAAATGGTTACTCTACATGACTAATTTTTTTCGCCTTTCAGACTTTGGACCTTAGGCTATATTTATTTAAGGTTGGGCTTTAAAAACATAATTACTACACTTATTTCCGTCTTAAAAGAAAAACTCTCGCGCTTCTGTATTCAGATATGAAAGGTATAGTAAAAATAGGTGTTTTTCCTGGAGTGTATGATATAATGGTCTTCAAAAAAGAAGTTTTTACTGGGCGAGTGCGTTACATCTTAGGACTCGTCCTCACTTTCCACTTCCTGATGTTAACCACCTGTCACCTGATGTTAAGTGATAACCACCATCCATAAACACTAGTAACACCAGGGAGGTCGCAAGTGCGTTGCCAACCTATGTATAGGAAAGGGAGGAGTAGAAAGAGAGATGGGCTTCCGGCACTCTCACTGACAGAACGAGACGCAACAGTGTAAGCACTGTTACTTTACGTCAGTGTTTATGTGGGTCGGTTGTTACTACCCCAGGCGAGTCAATCCATTTATGCTGAAACTATTAATAACTACAGTGTGGCTCTACTCTAGCATAAATAATATGTAAAAGTATTATCTTCAGTAAGAAAAGTGGTGACAGATATTAACAAATTCGTCTTTTAAGTACAGGTATCGCTTTCCTATATTTAATCTTAAAGTTGTGAATGTCGTCATTAAAAAAACTCATCCGATGTCTAATTATTCTTCCAAACGATTTTAAAACAAATTAATATGAATAAATATCAGTCGTAAGCGTGATTAATCTTAACGTTGTTCAGTCGATTAAATTTTTATCTCGACTACTTGGTCATGCGATTGCATACCAATATATAGGGCTGTCATTAAATTTATATGAGAAAAAAGTTTTCTTTTATATATGTAAAATTACAGAGGTGTGTGACGGAAAACATTGTAATGAAGCCAGGGTATTAGATTACCTGTAGCCGGACCTGAGGGGATCGGCCGGGGGGCCTATCTCCTCATTGCACAGGTCCGGAGGACAAGGGGAGGTAGTTGGTGTGAACCCAGTCTTCCTCTCTATAGGTAGGAGTCCGGCGTAAGGTGACCGTTGGGGCGGCTCTACGAGGTAGATTGGCTAGAACGATCCCTTACCGCCCCAACAATTACCGTCTGTTGGTACGCCGTGGGGTTTTAATCCGTGTGAGTCGGACATAACCCACCCTCTGCCCTGGGAGGGTGGCGTATCCATAAGGGATTTTCCCACCTAAAAAAGGGTATTAGATTACCTTTTGCTTTGCTTTAGTGTTGACAATCTGTTGCCAAGCACTGGTAGAGACGCAAAGTATTTTATTACTCTGTTACGGGCTTCTTGTATCGGCTAGCCAATTTCTTATGCTCGGTTCGTAAACACAGTTTGGAAATATACCCCTATAGTGCATGTCGTCTCTCATGCAACTTCCGAGATATACCCATACGACGAACATACGGTACAGATATTAAAACGAATATAATAAAGACTTTACCCACCTATAGATGTATTTCGATAGTTGCATTTGAGAGCCGTTCCAACTCCACGTTGAGCATGTCTAGCATCTTACCACCATATAATTAATTAATTCAAATTGTGGTTAAATGATTAGAAACATAAATATTAAAAACATACATGACTTATTTTATACTTAAACAAGAAGACCCGACGGGATGGGCGTTGTTCCGCCCTGATAAAAAAAAAACGTTGACAAATTGTGTACCTAAACCTTCCTCATACTCTCTTCTGGTGATAACCACATGAATCCGTTCAGTAGTTTTTGAGTTTATCGCGAACAGATAGACAGAAGTGGCAGTGCACTTTGGTTTATAATAACATATAGCGATGGGTATCAGCTAGTATTTTGAATAATTGCCTTCTTTATTATATTCGTTAACTAGCCTCTGCCCGCGATTTCGTCTGCGTAGTAATAGTTAATTTGGGCTAACGCTAAAACGCAGCGGAAGCTCTGAAGAGGAAAATATCTCGATTTGGAAATGTTTTCCATCGATGCTTCGCTGCTACTTTTCTTAGCATGATGATGTAACCTATAACCTATAACCTTCCTCGATAAATGAGCTATATAGCAATATTTGAACTATATAGGTAATGATATTTCAAATCGGACCAGTAGTTTCTGAGATTACCCCCTACAAAGTCACAAACTTTACCTCTCTATAATATTAGTATAGATATCTAATGGCTGAAAAAATATTGCAATAAAATATAGGTGTTAACCTGGTCGAAGAATATACATATATTAATTTATTTTTTTAATAGTGTGTATCAGTTCAATGTGTTTCAAGTTACAAATACATGAACAGACAATATATTATTTTCAAGACAATCAGATGTATACACTGCAGATACATATGAGTAGTCCAAGACGAAATGAACTATAATCAGTTATAAAGAAGGGCAAATTAAAAGCGTTGCCTGCTTTTAGAAAAACGTCAAGTATTTAGTTACAAATTTGTGTGGTATCAAGGTAAACATATTTCAGGTTATAAGCATGACTTAATCATTCATTATTAGATTAATAATTACTAGTGAATACGTATACATTAATTAAAATAAGTAACACTGTTAATTTTTTTCAAAATAACCCTTATTAATTATTAACTGAATTTGAACCCCGATAGTTCCTCAAATGTTTAAAATCATCCTATATTACACAACGGTCTGAGTGTTTTTTTTAATCATTCTGAATATTTAGATTAAAAAATATAAACATAGAAAACATAATTAATAAAACAATCAACCAGAAAAGGACCTAGTGAGAGTCCTGAGAGACACCTAAAGTGACAGGCACAAATGATGAACAGTGGCTTTTATTAGTTACTGCTTGAGTACACTAACGGACTACGATGCTATTTAATGGAAGAGGCCACCCTGTATACCGAATTTTCAATCCACGTTTATAAGTAACGAGTATGCAATTTTGTCGAATGCTTTAGAATAATCTGTGTACACAAAAACTGAACAAATTCACGTAAGTTTCATACCGTTGATTTGTTATTTAGAAAACTATTTTGTAAGTGTATAATTAATTGGACGTCTTAGCGCATTAAAGACCCAAACTTTAACAACATTTCATAATAATTTTGTGAACTTCGTTAATGTAGTTACATTATGCTTGTCTTTTAATTTGAAAGCGGAAACAGGAACAGCATATTGCAACGACTTATTAAAGTAAATATACATTTAATAAGCTAAATTCCAATGGGTAGCTCGTAGGAATACCAGTGGCAGGCCATCCGTTTCACTGCTTTTATTAATATCTATATTTTTTGTTATAGTTTACATGAATATTTATACAACTGTTTAGGAATAATCAATTGAATTAAGTTAATTAATAATTAAATAGCCGTTGGTTACTTTATTGTAATATTATGTTTTTATTATTAACATAAATTATGAATTATAGTGGTAACCCTTAGGTGAACGTAAAAGTTGGTATCTAAGCACTGAGATGCATCTAGTATGCAAATATCAGCGATTGTGGTCAGATACGCTGGCACGGCTCCTGACGGAGATACAATCGCTTCGATATTCTGAGTGGTCCGATGTTGGTTTAATAATTGTTGCAATGCGTTTCTGACACACTTTCACATCTAAGATTTTTTATCTATGTTTATTCTTAGTGTCTTCAATATACAAAGATGTAGTGTTAGTGCACCTTTACTTGATTGAATTAAATTTGTGGAAAATAATACGTTTCCATTCTGAGTGGTGCAGTTTTTTACATATTATAGATTATGACATCTTATCCAAACTCATTTAACATTGTGACGATGACATAAGCTGCTAAAACGTTAAGCTTAGAGAGTTACTAACTAAAAATTGTTGCTATCGGAATCTTTTTATAGTTTCATCAGACGTTTTGCTATATCGTTTAGGCTTAATATAGACATCCTGACTCTGAATACCCTAACTGTTTATTATTATCTTGTCACCTGCTTACTACGTCATCCAGATAGACTGGACATCGTTAGTTCTTTACGTATGCGAGACACGCATGGGTAATTGTACTTGTAATTCTCTTCTATGTCAGTACCCCAGCCTCCAATACCTAGTACCTAAGTAGTTAATCTAATACTGCGGCTTATAGATATGTATAAACAACTTCAATATGAACGCGGTCTTGTGGATAATCATACTGACTACTCCGGAGAAAACTACATTGCAGCAACTCGTAACCTAATATGTGTTACCAGCCTCACCCTTCGGATTGGAATACACCAGCTAGAGTACTGTTACCTTGCTTTCACTGTCGAACCTTGTACAAGCTTTCTACTCTTGCTACAAGCTATCACACTCTGCGGATAGTTTCTTTTTTATACTAGTTCAGCATAATGACTGTAATACCTGATGCAAAGTACAGCACAGTCCAAAAACAACAGCGACTGTCGGTGTTAGATATCAATAGCAGTCGTCGCCATCATGCCAACCTGCATAAGTATTTCTTCACGCATTTAGAATTCAGAATACATTCACGTCGATATACGTGATTTTTTTTTATTTCCACTATCCCAAACAAATCAAATACTCTGTACTATGTTGGACGCAATATTTATCAAATCTTTTTTAACTTTGATTTTTAATTGAATATATCCTATTGAATTTATGGATTATTAAGGTATGTAAATGCAAAAATCGGGGACAACGCATATATAGCGTCTCTTCTCCTTTTTAAATATTTGTATTTTGACCGTATTCTACTATGAGCCAGCTAAAGTGTTTTTATGTTTATACAACACTGGAGAGGAAAGAAAATTTAATTTCGAAGTCACACTCGGGTAGCATAGTTCAATAACTTTCGCGGTTATTGGTTTATCCGAATGACGTGTCCGCAAACACACTTAATAGAATAAATAGTACCCGGGCGACCGAGCCTATCTTGGTTCTTTAAAAAAACATTGTTAAATTAAAATAAATTGTCAGTTTTGCCTATTAAATTAACATTTTTATACAAGAAAAATATTAAAAAAATATATCTCTTCTGCTGGAGGTCACTCGGATTCGAACTGGCGTTACACGTATTTTCGAAGCAACCGATTTCCATCTGAGCTATTTTTGTTTTGACAGCGGCGGTGAAATTTACCTGTATATGCTAGCTATATTTTTTCATTGCCTGAAAATTCAGTTAATTTTTTTTTCTATGAATAAAATCTAGCTAGATTGATTTAGCCTCCCCGAAAGTACCTACATAATAAGTTTCAAGGAAATAGATGACGCCGTTTCCGAGGTCCTGAATATATACCAATATAAAAATATACAAGAATTGCTCGTGTAAAGGTATGAGATAGATACAAATTATTCTGTATTCTCTATCAAGGACGTAATACACCTTTATAATCATAACATTATTAACGGTACTTTAAACTGAATTTAAACCATTCGTTAGATACAAAAGGCATTTTCAAGTAAATATATGTGTATTCCATATTATATTTTATGTACTTTATGGTCAGTAAGCGCTAGGCCGTACCACCTGTCACATCAGACTCACGTCCGCGGCACAAAGCGGACAGTTAACTTCCCATTCTAACACACTACAGAGAGAGCCGGCTTCGAGTGCGACCGATACATATCAAATCGATGATTGATTCACCCGCACATTTGACACACGAGTTTGAACTTGCTACGTGTGGCCACCACGCCAGCGTAGATCACTTATTTCAACTTGCACTGCTTAAACCGAAATTGATATTTCATTTGTATTATGTTGAGGAACCAAACATTACAAACACCAGGTGGCCCTCCCATAATCATCATCACTAGTGCGAATGCTTTAGTAGAGCTCTAACGTTTATAGATGAATAGTAAATGACGATTTATCGCCTTGGCTCCTTAGACACAGTCGGTGCCTGATAGGAGGAGACATCACCTGTTGGAAGACCAAACGTAGTATCGATAAAGTAGTTCCATCTCCCCCGGCTAGAAGGTCTAAGAAAGCAACAAGAGGTTTTAGTCCATGCAAATCTTATATAACCCATCTTCAGCTGCCCGGAGGAATGGATATCCATAAGTCCCCATGTAAAAAAATGATAGAGCATTCTAGTCATATCTTTCCTTTACCGTAACTGAATCAAGGAGGGTGCCTCGGGAGTTTGTCTTTATATTCACGTGGATTAACCTTTTGAGAGGCAGTTTTATTTGTGTCATAGTGTCTTTCTTTGATCCAGAAGGTTCTGACTGCTTCCATGGTCTTGTATATGTCTATGAAGATCGCTCGATATTTTATGAATAAAATCTTAAATGATCGGAATAGTACCTTTGAGGGGTTTCTGCATATAAAAGAAAGTATTTTATTATTTTTCCTCTATGTATTATATGATAACAACGAGCTATATTTTGACAATATAACTACTACCTACAATTTATAAAAATACTGTATGAAGTATTACACAAAGTTTCGTTATTTATGGTGCGAATATATACATACTTTTACTTAGAAAGATAGGAACAAAAATGTATAGGATAGGAATAAAAAATGGCATTTGTTGAACTATAAAAGAATAGAATAAAAAAAACAAGTTTAAAAATCTAATAACTTCGATTTTTGACAATTTACGGGTATATATATGTACGTATATTTTTATGACTCCGATCCCATTCTGAATAAAATCAAAATAGTATGCATTATACTTATATACACATATACATATATATGATGGTGTAAAATGAATAGTGTTTTCTCGCATATTTTGTGGCCTCACGATCAAAGGCACTGATGTGCACTGCCTACAGGCACATTGAGCTCAAATCGTGATTAATGTGACATCCCCCGATCTAACTCCACCCGGAACTGAACCGCTACAGTGTCCACCTTACTGCTATTTATTCTAAGTTATCGATGCTTAATGATTAGGCATTCGACTGATTTGTGACCGAGTTGTTGTGTATTTAAATTTATATGCGTTTTAAGTTACTTCATGAATTACATTATAGAGGGTTGGTATTTTCTCATTTTAACAAAATATGAAATACTAGATTTTGCATGTGAACTTCGTCCGCTTTCATGTAGTAAATATTTTCTTTTCCATAAGGATTTTTTTCTGTGAGAAAAGTCACGCCATTCTCTATACGCCTGGTACATGTATGTTAATGTTCATGATGTTTGGTTGAGAAGTTGAGGCGTGTAATTGTATCAAACATATAATCAAATAAATCCTCTAACAACAGACATACGCCTTATTTAGCGCCGCACTCTGGCGGCGGTGGTGAGGGAGGATTTGTCGCTGCCGAGCGTGGTTTCGTCCATGCTCGGCAGCGAGCAGGCGTGGCGAGTAGTGGCCTCCTTTTGCGAGGAAGTCATCTCGCAAAATGAGGCGGCGGAGAGGGCCCGCGAGGCGGACCCCCTCAGTGGCCGTCTTCGCCAACGGAGGACCGGCAGGAGGAGGCGGCATTTTGCCCAACTCCTTCTGCCACCGTAGCCGGACCTGAGGGGATGTAGTCGGGGGGCTCATCCCCTCATTGCACAGGTTCGGCGGACGAGGGGAGGCAGCTGGTGTGTACCCAGCTGCCTCTCTATAGGTAGGAGCTCGGCGGCCACCTTCCGCCGGGCGGACCGTTGGGGCGGCTATCTAAGGGGAATAGCTTAGCACGATCCCTTGCCGCCCCAACACTACGGTCTGTCGGTACACCGTGGGGTTTTAGTCCGTGCAAGCCGGACATAACTCATCCTCTCCCCCAGGAGGGTGGGTATCCATAAGGGATTTCCCCACGTAAAAAAAAAGATATACACCTTATTTAGGTTAACAATCTTTACAGCTTTTTAATATGTTAAGTTAATAATATATATTTATGTTTCAAAAAGTCAAGTTAAAATTTGTAAGTGACAATTACAAAAAACTGAACTACAAGTCAATCAACTTAAATACACTTAACATAAAAAATAACATAAAACAATAGATAATATTGACAAGGAAATAATGATTATTACTTATATATGTATATATGGGTATATTCTTACTTATCTTCTTACTATTATTCTTTTTTATTATTTAGGACATGAGTTTGGACTAGTTACAATTATACCATATACATTATTTTTATACAAATCTAAGGATTAATGGATAAACGTTTTGGGAAGACAAGATTTGGTTGAATATCTTCGTTGCTACATCCATGCGAAGCCGGAGTTGGCAACTAGTATTTAATGAATACAATATTAACAAACGGCTCTCGTTTCGCACGGGGGCAATGTACTCATGTTGCGTCATAAATATCCAAGTATTTTAGACACTTGTACTGTCCGGTACATTCTTTGCAATTTGACAGTTCAAAGTCAAAATTGCTTCGTAAGTCTTGCCACACGAGTTTTATTCGTTGCGAGAATTTTTATTGTACTATCCGACATTAATTGCAATTTGACAGATTAAAGTCAATACGGCTTCCTATTTCTCGCCACGCGAGTTTTATTTGTTGCGTGAAATTTTAAATCACTCTAATATCTAAGACATACCTTTATCGAAATTATATAATGTAAAGAAGAATTGGATGTACATTAAAGCCCCAATATATATAATGTGTTTAACTGGCTTAAGATAAATACTGTATTGTTAAAAAAGCGTCATAAATTACTTATTATTTTTTGAAGTTATCTTTTGGGTGCGTTAGGGAAAAATGATGAGAGTAAATTTTTACGATGCGCGCGCACACTTTTATGAAATACCGAAACCCTAAAGTTTGCTATATTCAACATTTAATTTATTTGTATTTGTTGTTTGTATTTCTTTGTATTAAAACTTTCAGTGTATTAAATGTCTTTTTTCTATAGTTAGTGTCATTTTTTCTACAAACGTACTCTACGCGAAAGATAAATTTTTTTAATTTTTTTATCTTGTTAAGCCAAAGAAGTATAACTTCTAACGCGTGTACATAAGCACACACTTTTTTATAGATTTTAGTGTTTGAGAGAGATTTGCTCTGTAGTGTAGCAGCCGGAATATACCAATAGGTGTTTGATGACGAATTTGCAACTTGAGGGACCAATTAGCTATTAAGCTAGCTAGGCGGATTTAAAAAACTACCGCCACACTTCACGGAAAGCTGCAACTCGGTTGCAAGGATTCGATTGATCGTCGATACATAATTCTTAGCATTTCATGGATTTACTGTGCGGGTGCGTCGCGTGGCAACGAAATATACTCCAAGTAGTTCTCAAGAGTTGTAACACGAGTGTAGGTTTAAGTGATCACCGACGTACATCACCTTCACTACTCGTGTTTCTCTCCCTGTCCATCCTAGTCTGGTATGAACTTGCTAATGCAGCTTTACATATTCGTTCATAGAACTTGCTGCAGTTCTGGATAGACCAAGGTCTTTCAGCAGGTTATAAAGAGATTTTGCTGGTATACCTCTCGCTTTCACAGATTATCGCTTCAAAAATATTGGATAAAATTTTATACTACACCACCAGGTGGCTGTATATTATCAATACCTTTGCTTAATATTAAAAGTCGATATTGTTTAATGTTGATGGCGCCACTAGTTCTTTTTTTGTCGTCATTTTTTTTTTACTATGCAGATATAATAAAATTAAAGGGTTTTATTTACACAAAAGGACTTTGTTTGCAAATAACCCAATAAAAAATACGTAAATAAAATATGTAATTGATATAAATATGTCCTTTCATTCCTAAATGAGTAAAATCAAATTTTAATCGTTTATACAACTTGTTTAGTTTTTTTAAGATTTTCAATTTTTATACACCGAGAAAGAAGTTCAAATTTTGCTGTTCATAAGGTTTTTAGTTATTTTTATAATTTTCATATTTTACATGTACGAGATTTGAAGGTCTTGAAAAATAACATAAAATATTAGGAACGGCTAAAATTGGATTTAGTTCATTGTAGGATGTAAAAAATCGAATGGTTCTTTTTAGATTCTGCTTACGGATCCTACATATAACATCGCTAACTCTCCTCTAAGTTTTAAACATTACTTTTAAATACTTATACGTATAAAAAGAATTCAAATCTAACGTGTCTGTACTTTTAGCTTTTTGTGGAAAAAAATGAAACAAATGAAAAAAAAAAAAAATTTCTAGTGTCTTGTACTAAGTTATAAAAAAACATTTCAATCATTTTTAGAAATGTCTTCCTGTCAATCTGTTTGTTTGTATGAATACGCATCACTCCTAAAGTACTAAGCTCACGATAAACCAAATCATAAAGCACGTCCTCGAGTAACGTATAGTCTTAGTTTCGTTAAAATCTGTTCACTCTATCAAAAGTTATTGTAATTTTAATGAGTACGCGACTAAGGTACGAAAGAAAGACAGATAAGTAAATTGACTAATACATTTAGATCCCAGAGTCAATGTTTTTTACATTATCTTCCACAGGAACGAAGCCGTGGGCACAGCTAGTAACTAATAATAATGTTTCTTAGTTATATATTTAATTCTAAATACAGATTATTAAACCGAATAGCATTTAAATACCATTTTAAGCGTAACATTTCTTGACAAAATTCCCCGGTCGTGTCGACCATGTTCTCTGTCCATATTCAAAGGTATGTAAGTAAATTTCATACGGCTCATTGTGCTTTAAATCGCACTCGGTCCGATATCATTTTGCTATCTCGTGCATTTGTCTTCCATAGCGGATTATAAGGCCGGCTGCAGAGCAGCGATTTTGTGTTAGTAAATTATTATTTGTCCGTCGAAATATTATTTACAGGAGCGGCTACGATGCTTGGTTGTCAAGATAAGATTGGCGATCGCTTTAAAATCATTTATTTCAATACTAGCGGGCCCGGCAGACATTGTCTCGCACTGATTATAAAAAAATCCTTGACAAATTAAATACCAAAACCAACCTTATTAATCAATTTAGCGAAAACGGCATGAAAATCAGTTCAGTAATTTTGAGTTTCTCGCGAACAGACAGACAGACAGATAGACACGGAAGGTGACTTTGTTTTATACTATGTAATGATTACTACAGATTTAAGTAAATTTATTTCTACGCATATAGAATTCTGTTCATTTTACATTAATTTTATTTTATTCTCGACAGAGAACAGTTAATTTCATGCCAAGGGTTTCCTGGTGTTTTTTTGAAACATCGGTACATTGCATGGAGGTTTATCTACGTGGATTTCATGCCAAGAGTTTACTGGTCTTTTTTTTTAAACACCGGTACATTGCATGGAAGTTTATCTACGTAGATATTATAAAGCGGAAGAAATTATTAGCTTTTTAGAAGAGAAACTTTAAGACGTAACAACATCTTAACAGTTTCACTGGACTACTAAAGCGAGTGCTTAAGGCACTCAGCCTATTTTATTTGGGTAACTAGCTCAAAGGTGTACGGCACATCTCGGCTTTGGCTGTTGCCTGATACATGCAATTTGCGACGTTTTTTTTTTCTCGAACTGACTACGCTATTGGCCTTACTAGGCCTTCACAGCTTCACCGGACTAGTAATTCGCGACGTATTTGAGATAACCTAAACTAAGTTACATATTCATACTTATATGAGTTACTGAAACATATGTGTACCAAGCATATACTCGTATACCTCGACAACTCTTATATATATTTTGAATCGGAAAAATTTCTAAACTATTTCAGTTCGATAAGAGAAAAAATAAAAACCTTTCACTTTCATATGTAAGCATGTGTGTGTGCACATGTCTGGAAGTAATATGTGTAATATTGTTGCAGTGTTTGCTATAAAATTCTGGTCCAATATTGATTACAATATTAAGATTTGGAATGGTTATAGTATAATTTTTAACACTGAATACAATAAAATTAATGCCACACAAGACGAAATTTAGAATTTTGGATACAAATAATAAATAATATTTTTACAAATAATTAAAACTAACCAGCTTCAATATTAAAAAAGGATCATTAAAATCGGTTAACAACTGACGAATATATAAACTAATATACATAAAAAACAGCCGAATATAGTAAGTTCCTCCTTTTTGAAAGACGGTTAAAAAGAATATAATTAAGATGAACTGATTGATATATAATTCAATAAATGAATGCTCACAAGAGAAACAATATAAATAGTAAATATTTAAATGGAATAAACTTAAAGTGCTGTAAACGAATAATCGGCCATTAGATAGTTTATAATTTTAAGTATTCGAAATATTTAACTATATTTATTTTAATTTATCAAAAAATTAGCTGTAACAAACGTGGATACTTGAAAGTGGTACTAGAAAATTGATATACATTTTATTGGTAGAAGCTCAGAATATTCTACTTATAGGGTTTCTGGGTATTTTGTGTAGAATAAAACATCGACATTTAACGAAGGTTTAGCAAATATTTATATAAAACACTACACGTTTACACAAGAATTTTTCACCGGAAAGGAACTAAAAAGTACAGAATTCTTTCTTTGGCTTAAATTGTTTGCGCGAACGTATTAATTCCACTCGTCACTGTCAGTCAATAGTAGGCGTGAACAATTCGCGAAGGCGTCATTCGTAGAAACTATTATTTTGATCGGTTATAGGTTCCGAGTATAGTTTGTTTTGTAGTCAGTCAATTATTCTCGATAATGATGATTCTCAATAACTAGGAACGTTGCGTTGAGGGGTTGAAAAACAAACGAAAATATCTATCAAAAAACAACAATTCCAACAGTTAGGTTTATTAGTCGACGGTTTATAGGAAAAAGAAGTCCAGGCAGTCACGAGGAATGCCGACAGAATTGAAACCACAAAACAATGAAATAAATGTCTCTTCTTTTAAATTTTCATATGAATTATTATAACATGAATGACCCCATTTAAATTTTAGATTTTGTTTATTGAAATTACATAAAATATTAGTGGTTTTCATATCTATTGGCCCTCGGACCAATAATTATATTATTTTTTATAAAGTCTGTTAATCAATCAAACGAATGATGAAATGCAAAATATCAATACATGTACACAGGCTTCTATACTACGCGTAGCTAGTGTAACGCAAGCGCAATACGACCGGTCATGCTGACGTAGCATATCATGACACGAAATTACACATTTACCTACTACTAAAAATACCGCTCAACGCGCCTAAAGAAGTTTCAACTTCAGAAAATAAACATGAACAATTAAAATTAGATTTATATTATTTTGAAATGTAAACGGTACATAATGTATATTCAGACTATTTAATCACAGAAACGCAGATGTACTGTCTGCCTATTCTAACCACACCCGTACAAGGCCCGCCAATTTCTGCCAATGTACGTCGGGCCGGCATTATTTACTGCTTGAAACCGGTGCGTGGTAAATCAAAGGTGCCGCGTGGCGTGGCGCTCACACTACCGTTGTCATGGTAACCAAAAATGGCGTATCAGATTTAACACCTAGATTTGAGTGGAAGGGGGCAGTGGAAGCATTTAGTGCTTGATTTCTCTTTAGTACAATTGTATACATTTACATAAGAACTCGGTAGTGTTATTCTATGTAGCCATAAAATAAATCCCAACTTGTCAGATTCGAAATACTTTTTTGGGTTCGTGAAGCACACATATAGGTACATTTAGCCTAACTTAGCCAGATCCGCGATATCTATTAAAGGATACTTCGAGCTGAGGTTTGGCCACTTTGACGCTCATAAGATTGTTGCCATATGGTTTAGCGCTTGCTCAAAAAGTCGGACGAAGCAATAAAACGCTATCAGGCTAAGAGTGTATAGCCAAATCGAAGAAAAAATGGATCTATCTTATAAAATCAAATAAGAAAGTTAGCTATGCGTTAAATAATAGTAACTTTTCTTGAATAATTGCCTTGTATGATGAAGCTTGGCTAACATCTCAGAATTAGACAGCGTTAGTTTAATTTATGCCATGTACAGTTCTCGTAATATAGCTGTAACTTCGGAACTCATGTAATATAAGTTAAAAGCTTAATATGAAATAAAGTTAAAATATTATACAGGAATCTAAAATTACCATTTGTTTATTTTAAGTTACCTTGATATTAGATATACTAATATTATAAAATTGGAGATTTTGTTTATTTGATTTAACACGCTAATCACAGGAACTCTTTCTAATCCAATCCAATTCTTTTCGTGTTAGATAACTTATTTATTGAGGAAGGGGCATTATCACGCTAAGACTAATAGGAGCGGAGCACCAATGAAGAATGTTTCAATATATTCATTATTTCTTTCCTCCTGAGAGCTGTCGCTGCGTGTTTGCGTTAGCTCAAATAACTATTTCATGCGGACAAAATCACGGTAACAATTATTAGAATACGTATTTACAACTAAATTTGTGTTCTACGTAAATATATTCAAAGTGGTTAAATATACTGGCAAAGACTGTAGATTAATAAATACAATTATAATCTTAATACAATACAATTAAAATTATTTAAAACATATATTAATTACCAAAACTTAAGATGTGTTATAATTTCAATATGTGAGAAAATACCGAACTGTATCGAACTGCTTCCAAAAGCTAAAACGTTTTGGTAATTAATTCCTTCCCTCATGTAAAGGTCTTTGTCCACTCCAGACTATACAGACTGTTATAAATTGCTGGAATACTTCATAGTGCGGTTGTTCATAAGTATTTCTTTTATTCCTGAAGGACATACATTCACCCCTTATGGTTATCATTCCGATACGCATAACTATGTTACTTGTAACTATTTCCTTTGCGGAACATCCTCCAGTGGCAGGGTTTTTTCAATTTCCTACGACAATTTGTTTACCATAATTATACGTAACGTATAGATTTCACTAATTTGTACAGTTATAATGGCAAAAACTATATAATTAAAAAAACGTACTCGTAGGAATACAGTTTTAATTTTTAAAGTTTTTATTGTGGCACGAAAAGGAAAACCGATGATGGCTTGTTGATATTCGGACACCGCGTCAATCAATTTAGGTTATTTTTTTTTAATTTCTTCTATTCTGCAGACTCTTGGTCCGCACCTTTTTTGCTTCCGTGTAATGTCTTGTATACGTAAAAAATCGTATCCGTGAGCATCATTTTTTTTTATATTCATTTATTTAATTTTTAAATATTTTAGATATTGTTTTTATAGCGTTTGCATTTTGATCCTTTATGGCCATCTTTAGGTTGTAATCCACGATCAATTTAGGTTCAAATACTTGCGACTGTGTCGGAGTTTTTAGTAAAGAGAAATATCGTGATGGAGCCACAGTATGTTGATGGGCGGTGTTTCCAGGCGGTCACCCGTCCAAATAATTATCGTACCCGACCTTGCTAAATTTCTGTGATAGGACGAGAACTGGTGTTTTAAATACTTTACCCAACCCACTTTTCGTTACACAAAAATTTTGCGGATCAGAATTTAAAAACCCCTCCATAACAAGTAAACGTCATACCACCCCTAATTGAATATTAGCTATGCTATCCTATAGATTCTGGACCTTGATACAACTAGGGATGCCATTTTGATATGTACTACACGTACGACACAGTCATGAATTAGTTGAATACAACTGCTATATTCTACCACTCGTTCCGGACATCACCCTTAGCAAAAATTACAATTAGTTTACAATAATAAACACTGTATTATGTAACCCGAGAATGACCGTGTAAGCGTTAAATGTCTTTACTATAAATTAACTACCAGCTTCGGCTTCAGACTGTATTAAAGAAGAAGGTGAAACCAAATTTTCTCTTACTGTACAAAGATGCAATGAAACAAAATGGTGACTGAACAATTGAACACGAACCTGTTAATTCTTTTAATATTTTTGATGATTGCCCTATAGTCTTTTGTCTTACTTACCTATTTATATGGAGACTAGCCTCAGCCCGCGATTTTGTTCGCGTGGAATAGATACACTAACACACAGCAGTTCTCAAAAAGAAAAAACATGCCGATTTTGAAACATTGTTCATCTGTGCTCCGCTGCTATTAGTCATAGCGTGATGATATATAAGCTATAACTATTCTCGGTGACTGAGCTATATAACACTGAAAGAATTATTCAAATCGAACCAGTAGTTCCTGAGATTACCCAATACAACGTCACAACATCACAACGTCACAAACTCAGAAACTTTACCTCTTTATAATATTAGTATAGATATATCTACCAAAATGTTTCAGTTTTCCGTACAATTTACATATTCTTTCATACCTAGTCCTTGTAATAATATATATGACAAAGAAATAATTAACCGAATGGTTGCAGCCGTTTTGAACGCGTTCATGTATATTCGGCAATTGATTTTTATCTACGTACGGACTGACACAGTCACGCTTTACTTTGATTCAGTTATTATACGTTGAATTAAAATTTAAATGAATAACTATTTTAAATTTGATAGATTGAAAAAAAAACACGTGCACCATAAATAAATGGTGCGTTGAAAAAGTAATTCCAAATTAAGATGTGACGCCATCTATAATAGTCAGTCCTACAGTTTTCTGAAAAAAAAAAAAATTAAAGCGCCACATGTTCGAAACCGATGAAACTTACCATTAATATCGATAATCCACATTGTCGATCATTTAGTTTGTAATTCCAAAATATCTAGGTCAAATTTTGTAGGTGGTAGAGCCACGCTGAAGCTATTATTGGTTTCAGCATGAATGGGTCGGCTCGTTCGCTCGCTCGCTCGTAGCACCACCTTCTCACAGAAAACCGACGTGAAGTATCAGTCCTTGTATTGTTGCGTTTCGTTCTGTCAGTGGGAGCGCTGGAGACCCATCTCCCCTCCCCTGCCCTCTCCTCTTCCTTCTCCTCTCCTCTAACCACTCTCCCTTTCCCTCCACTCGCCCAAATACAGGCTGGCAACACACGTGCGACTCCTCTGGGGTTGCTAGTGTCTATGGACGGCGGTGATCGCTTAACAACAGGCCTGATCGTTTGCCTCCTATGTGATATAAAAAAAAGGTCAATCGAAATATAAATTATTTCAAGTTGTTCCAAACTATACAATAATTCCAAACTTTCGTAAAGATCGGTTGAGTAGTTTCGGAGTTCATAATGTACAAACATCATGACACTGGATTTTTATACAATTTAAGATTAAATTATGTCATCGATGAAGATTAAAAGGCATATCTATCGTTGAATATGTTGTGTTAGATTTGTGATATTAAAAATACTTACAATATGGATGCTGCAATATCAAGACGAGTGTATTGAATGTATCCGATACAATATATATTGTAATAATTTCTTCATCAATTCCACCAATCTGGAACAAAAATTTATATAATGCAATGGCTGTTAATTGTTTAAAACATGAATTTTTGACGAAGAAATGTGATCTTTATCTTAAGTACATAATTATAATAAGAATGTCTATACTTTTTGGGTATTTGTGAAAAAAAAAATTACAGGTGTTTTGGAATAAGTAATAAAATATTTAATAGATTAATAGATTTTTTTTTACTTTATTTTTGGCAATCAATCTTGCCGATTGCTATTACTGCCATTGTCACGTAGTCAATAATATCACAAGCCTCGTACAATCATTTCAATATTAAGCGTCGTGTGAATCAATATTCTAACAAGATGGTGGATCCTTTGTTAGATCCTTCCAGTGAGTTTTTGTGGCACCTCAGAATTTCATGCTTCGTGGTACTATTTTTCATTCACTTCACTTGTGCACAATAAACTAATTATATTACGTAAAACACCACCAAATGTAGAGAATATAGAGTCAAATAACACCATATGAATAAAATATAAAATCCACTAAATGACAGACTAAAATTCCGCCAAAAACACTAGGGATTTTTATTGTTTTGGATGTTTCCATCGTCTATCATTTTTAGAAAGGTTTGTCTGCTTGTTTGTTTAAACACGCATCGTTGCTGAATCGTGTCTGAACTTTTTAGATTTTTGTAAAAAAAATGTTGCAGGCGTCTTAGAATAAATGTTAAAATACATTTCAATCATTTTTAGAAATGTCTGCCTGTTTGTTTATATGAACACGAATTACTGCTAAAGTACTGCGTTCATGATAAACCTTACTTTATAAAAATCATAAAACATATTTTCGAGTAACGTTTAGTTTTGGTTTTATAAAAATCGGTTCACTCTATCAAAAGTTATGTTAATTTTAATGACAATGCGACTTAAGTACGAGAGAAAAGTGGACAAGGAAATCTTAATACATTGAGATGATTTTATTACTCCTTGTTTTTTAAATCAGGTTCCACGCGGACGAAGTCGCGGGCACAGCTAGTCTATTTCATTTTAGCTAGTGTTATTTTCATAGAAGCAGTGAATTAAAATGTTATATGTAGAACTTGCTTACTTACAATACTTGGATGGTTTTCAATGTTTGCCTGAACACGTCATAACGACGTCATAGTATAAATATGAGACACGCTACGGAAACTACGAACTAACGCTTGCAAACGGCACACTCACACAATCACGCGCATCGACGTGAGGTTTTGAAAGAAATTATATGGACAAAGCACCGCGAGGTTTGCTTAGGGGTCGTGTCGATGCGCATGTTTAAGTTTTTTTCTCGAACTGAAAACGCTGTTAACCTGTAGAGGTCTTTACAGCTTCACCGAACTATTGAGGCGAGCGCTGAAGGCACTCAGCCGATTTGGGATGTTTGGGCGACTAACTCAAGGGTGCACGGCACACCTCGGCTTGGGCTGTCGCCTGTTTTGTGCAAAAATCGCGACCTATCTGAGCTAACCTAAGCCAGCTATCCTGATATACGTATATGAGTTATTGAAACATGCATGTGTACCAAGCATGCGTGCCTCAACAACTCCTATATGTATTTTGTGTCGGATAAATTCCTCTAAACTATATAGGATATTATTTTATTTCTCTGAAAAAGAGAAACAGCGTGTGAGCGTGTAGGCGTGCATGTGCGTATAGGTGCTATGTGTAATGTTGTAGCAGTGATGTGAGGTTTTGTGTCACTGTATCGCGCGAGCAGCGTACTCAAGGGCTCCACGCCGGGGGAACGGACCTAGGCTTGAGTCGCTGCCGAGGGGGGCCTAATCTGGTGTGCGGGAGCGAAATTTACCCCCAGACCACGGCGGCGTGATCTGTGGTTACGCGGGCGTGGGCGTGAACACGCTCTGTTTGGAGAGACAGGCTGGTACTGATCGTTCGCTGCCGTTATTTTATCCGGAGGATCGGTGAAAATATGTCGCGGTCGTCTTTTGTAACGCGGAACGATTGGTACGGTTTCGTAATTCGAGGCGGATACCACTAACTGACTCGGATGATTCGCGGCTTTTTCAAAATATCTAGTAGTTAATGATTTTACGTACGTCCAGATAGTAGGCATCTCCAGGCCCCTGTGGAGATCCTCATTCCTAACGTACGGTGGAGCACCGGTGGCTTTACGTAAGAATCGGTTTTGAATTACTTGTAATTTATCGAAATTATATTGTGACATGTGTGCAAAAACGGGTGAGCTATATGTTAGAATAGGACGAATACACATCTTATATAACGTAAGCTTATGTCTGATGGACATCTTATTCTTGTGACAAATTATCGAATGTAACCGACCCATGACCATAGCGGCCCTGTTTCTGACTATTTCTGTGTGTTGTTTAAACGTGAGGCGTTTATCCAACGTGACTCCTAGGTATTTAACCTGATTGGCCCAAGGAATCTGTGTACCGTACAATTTAATAGGCGCGAGTTTGCGTTCATGCTTATTGGATATCGGGTCGAAAAATATCGCGGCGCTTTTATCGGGATTTACTTCTATACGCCATCGAATAAACCAATCACCGAGTGTGCTAACGGCCTTTTCGATGCGTGTCTTAAGAACTTTCGGATGCCAACCGGAAGCGTAGAGAACTGTATCGTCAGCATAACAACCTACCTCTACTTCCGGAAGCCGAGGTAGGTCACTGATTTGATGAAATTTCGAGAAAATGTACTCCGTGAGGCGGTGCACTTGATTCGTACAAGAGTGTTCGCCTCGAAATCCGAACTGCTCAGGTGGTAACAGATCTAACTCTGATATGGATGTCTGGAGACGGTTCAGAAGGAGCCGTTCGTACAGTTTACCTAACGTATCTAATAAACTAATAGGGCGATAGCTATCGGGAAGCGTAGCTTTTTTGCCGGGCTTGTGAATGCCTATAACTACAGCCTTCTTCCAGGCGGCTGGAAAATGACCCTGGGACATGGCCGCATTGAAGATGCAGACCAATAGAGCTATGATGCGATCAGGAAGGAGTCTCAGTACTTCGTTCCTGATCCCATCGGGACCTGGGGACTTCCTAAGCTTTAAACGCTTGATGGCATCCGATACTTCATCAAAGGTGACAGGGGTTAGAGTATCCGCCGGAGGGGACGCGAGTGCGCGCTCTACCGAGGACTCGATCGATCCAATATGTATAGAGTCAGTATTGGCTGTGTTTGGTGAACACTGTTTTTCTAAAGTCGCTGCGAGAGACTCCGCCTTATCTAGACTATCGAACGCGGGAGGCAACCCGGTGCCTCTGTCGAGAGGGGGCATAGGAGTAGTCACGTCTGACTTTAATGATCGCACGAGCTTCCAGTACGCCAAGTGAGATGGCTGGATACTCTCCAGAAGCCTGTCCCACCTGTCGGCCCGGATCTCTGCGATACGAGCTTTAACCTGTTTGCGTAATAACCGTAAGCGATCGCGATTTTCAACCGACGGGTACGTGTCGTGAGCTCGAGTCGCGGCGTTCTTTTCCGTGATCAGCGCTCTCACGTCATCTGGGAGTATAAAACGGCGATCATTCACCGCTTGTACCTCTTTCGAGGTCTCATTAACGGCGGTCTGGAGATAGCTGACCAGGGAATCGATAGCCAGATCCGCGTCAGCTTTTGACACTAACACGTCCGGAATATTATCTAACAAGTTTGATGACGAGTTACCTCTGAGATAACGTTCGAGTTTCGCGTAGTCGGCCACCCTTACCGGCGGAGGGGTGGTGTCTGTATTTGAACCTAGCTGTAATATTACCGGGCGATGGTCGGAGTCAAGTTCGTGTACGACTTGAATAAGTTGTAACCGAAGCGTGACATTCTTTAAAATAGCTATGTCTAAGACTGTCGGGCGACAGTTGTCCTGATAATGAGTGGGTTCCATAGGGGCTATGACGTCAAACGCGAGATCGTCACTTAGTTTGTCGAGTATCTTCCCGTTTCGAGAAGTAGTTGGACTGTTCCAAATGACGTTCCCGCTGTTGAGGTCCCCAGCAATAATAACGGAGTCTCCTAACTGGAATATCGCCTCTAAATCGGATTTTAATAGCTCTCTATTCGGCGAGAGATATGCGGATACTATTATAACGGATGGATGACCGGTCATCCCTAATTTACATACTGACACTTCCATATTGGATAGAACGGGCGGATCAATCGGCATACAATAAAGTGAGCGTTTATAGTAAATTAAGGTGCCACCCCCGCGAGTGACACGATCATTTCTGACTATGTTGTAGTTCGCGATCGCGGGATTACGCATTTTTGGTTTTAATTGCGTTTCCTGTATGAGGAAAACGTCTATCTGTCTGTTACATAGAAAGGCAGCTACTAGATCGCGCTGTGTCCTAAGGGATCTTGCGTTGTAAAACGAAAGAGATAGACCGCGCGGTTTTATTTTGTTCATAGCCATGAATTTATTTATTTACAATTTTGAGCCTCACGGACGAGGCGTTGCAGGGTCGTGGCAATGCCTGGATATTTCGCGAATGCGCTGAGCTGGCCTAAACCTGTCTCGGTCTGGAGAATTGTGTAAAAACCTAGTACTTCTTGCATGTCGTGTTTCAGGATTAGCTGGTGAATCCAGTCAAGCCCGGCGAGGCCAAAAAAGAAGGCTGACGCGGCCTGTGCTGGCTTTGCCTGTTGGGGCTGAGCTTGAGGCTTAGGAGCCTGGGGCTCGGGTCGGGGCGCCCAGGGGGCCAGAGGGGCCCGCCCGGGTTGTGGTGCACGCAGTACAGAGTGTGCCGCGTGAGATGCGGTTGCGGACGTTGCCGGGGCGCGAGAGACACCCGGCAGGCCCGGGAAAGCCTGCATAGACATGGGAGGTGGAGGCGGAGGGCGGGCGGCGGCTACAGGCGCCCTGGGCGCCTGTCTCGCTTGACGAGGGCGTTGTGTGCGCGGCGCGCGGGGGCAGCCGCGATAATTCGCGGGATGTCCCGCGTTACCGCACAACACGCAACTGGGGGGCTCAGGGGTGTCGGGTGTACGCCCACACTCCTTTGTGGAATGATCACCTAGGCACTTGACGCACCTAGGGCGGAGGTGACAGTTACGCGCTGAGTGGCCGTAACTCTGGCAGTTGTGACACTGCGACGGAGTATGGGTTTTTCGGGGAGGCTCAACGGTGATGCCGTTGAGGTTGCAAACGGAGGTCAGGCTAAATATAGCCTTACCCTCATGAGAGCGGTCTAGGAGGGCCAAGACCATGTTGTAAGGGGCTCGAGTTCGTGGGTGGTACATTCGATGTACCTCTCTGACCGGGAAATTCTGCTCCTTAAGGGAGGCAGTCACGTCCTCGACCGAGATCTCGGCCGGAACGCGACGAATCACTACACGAAGGAGGCGTTCCTCCTCGAGAGTGAAGGTGAAATAAGCCAACTTGGCTTCCCGGAGGAATTTAGTCAGCTGTCGGAAGTCGTTAATCGAGGGGACCTTAACCTGGATACCCGTCGGGGTATTAAGGGCGGACGTATAATTAATTTTCTGAGTTTTTAAACTAGTCGAAATGGACGTCCATTTGGACTTGTCCTGTATAGTAACCGGAGGCGGCGCGCGGGGCTTTTTGGTCGCCGCTGCGGAGTCCGTAGCGCCGACTTGCGAGACCGAGACGGGGTTAGCTCTGTTCGAGCGCGGTATAGACGTGACGGGCGCCCGAGCGCCATCTTTGTTGCGAACTATTTTTTCTGCCGGGCGTTCGGTACCCGGGTCGGAGTCGGAAGAGCGCGATCCGCGGCGGGGGCGCCTCCGATATGTAACGGTTTTAAAATCATCGTCATGCGCAGAAGGCGCGGAATTCGCGGATGGCGCGGTAATCGCGGGCGTGAGAGATGCGGCGGGCGCGACCGTTTCTAACTCCATTTCGGAGCCGGCCTCCGAGCTTGACCTCGACAACTGTCCTCTATCCGCCTCATTCAGCGGTGACTCCGGTGAGTCTGAGGTCTCACATTTGTCAGACACTGCCATACGGGGCACATACAGAATGTTATTCGTGGGCGGGAGACAATGACGCGCAAGGATGGCGTCGACGACGCTTTCGTCAACTCCATACGCTAATAGGTCGTCGCGGAGTCCTAATACGAAATCGTTTTTGAGAGCCATTCCGTGGCCCGAGGGGGACGCGAACCAACCTCCCTGCCTTAAGGGCAGGGGGGCACGCCAAACGAAAAACTAGGGAACTATCTTGAGTCCGGTCCAAGAGAGTTGTTTAAACAAAATGAGAGCACAAAGCATGTAAATGAGTGAGCGAGACAAGGGAACATATACTACGTAAATAACACACTATAAAATAAATAAGTAGCAGTTAAGTAGATAGATAAATAAGTAGTTACATATATAAAGATAGGGTTGATGGATAAATAATAGAAAAATAAATAGTAATAAGATGATAATAGATAAATAATTAACTGAATAGACAAGTGGTTAAATAAATAAATAGAGGCGTAAATATATAAGTAAGGGAATGTCTCACTCACTCAGGTAGATGCTTCACACGTGCGGCGCAGCTGTGTGGAATTAATATCAAACACAAAGCACAACGAAACACGAAAAACAACGGGTCGTCACTAATCTGCGAGTACCGAAGTCGAAAACAAAAGATATCGGGCAGATGCGTTCGCCGCCAAGGCTGGGCATCGACCGCATGTTTAAGTGTGCCGGTGCGAGCGTTTATAGGGAGTTTCTATACTTGGTGTTATATGTACTGTGACGACGTGGTGTCTTATCTCCGTATTTACGAGTTTATCCGTAATGTAGATAATTCTAGATTTTTCCAGATATAACTTTAACGTTCATAAACAGTGCATTTTATTGTAATACTCGTAACATTATTTCATAACTAATAGGTCGGTATATATTTGATTTTTATTGCCCATATCTCATGGATAGAAGTAATGATACGTGGGATAGGATAATGGATAATTATAGATCAGTAATGAATCAACGCCTTCTATGTTCGTGGGTTACTGAAAGCTTAATAAAATTTTAACTGTCTATAAATAAACAAAGCACAAGTTTTCACCACAGAGTTAGATGTGAGTAGGTGTCAATAATGTTCTTTAGAATGTTTGAACTATTCCCAGGAGTTTCTATTGTTATATCTAAATGGTGTGTTATATTTCAATACAACTAGACCTAGAGATAAACAAACACGATTAAATCAAATTATATGTAGTTAGTGTATAAGTTGTAATTTACCAAAATCCAAGCCCGGAGGCCTACCTCCTCCTCTCTTTTCTATCCCTTCGTCTTCCTCTCCCCTTCCCCTTCCCGTTCCCACCAACGCAGGCCGGCAATGTACTTGCGACTTCCCTGGTGTTACTAGTGTCTATGGATGGTGGTGATCCCTTAACATCAGGTGAGCCACCTGATCGTTTGCCTCCTATAATATTAAAAATAATCAAATTCGTATTCTCTTCGCGGAATTACCCTAAAAATAGAACTTGTGCAAGCTTTACATATAACAAAATTGTGTTATATCTTTAGTCTATTTGTTTACTGTACTACGATTATTTTTAATTTCCTATTTATCTAATCAATTTAAAAAGAGTCGAAGCAGCCATAAAGACTGCAGATAAAAGTGAACACTAAAAATAATAGAGTAACTAGATATTTTGATTTTTAAAAATAATTATATTTTTAATTATGTATGTTTCATAATTTTCATATTGAAATTGTTTTCATTTGTCTGGCTTTCATGTATATTGACATTCTTATTTTATGTAATTACACAATGAATTCAAAAGTTTTACCCCATTTCACAAATTTATTGGTTACTTGTGAAACTAATTTAAAATGTGGATCCATGACAACTCCTTTATTTCATTCAGTTATGTTTTTTTTCTTCTGTTCTGCTGTCTCTTGGTCCGCACCTTTTTTTGCTTTCGTTTTTTTTTTTATTTATTGTCTGCGTAAAAATCGTATCTTTGAGTAACTATTGGGTGTTTTTTATTTATTTAGCATTATTTTACCATGACTATTTTTTTTATTTCAATTAACGGTTTACTATTTAAGAGTAAATTTTTTAATGATGCTATTGTCTTATGGCGGTTTTATTACGATCTTTTATGGCCATTTCTAGGTTATAATCCACAATGTCCCGCACCGGAGCTGTCACAGCTCGTGGATGATCCTACTTACCGCATTATGTACTTTATTCTTCTTCTTATTATTCAGCTATGTTTATATATGTTTTCACTAAGTCAAAGTGAAATAAATTATACAGTAGCAATTTGTTAAACTATAGTTTAGCTTCTGTTAATGCCTTTTATCTTGTTAATAGATTGCAAATATAATACATATGCGAAATGGAAATAAATATTAATTTGAGTCGAAAAGTAATTGTTGTTGTAGTCATTAAGAATTCAAGTGGCGCCACTCCATCCGCTCGATGGTTTTGGTCACATATTAATTGGTGGGTCTGGTCTCATATTTGGATGTGGTTTTGATGATTAACTCTGTTTCTTTGTCATATTTACAAATTTTGTATGTTACATGTATCTGAAATCGTTTTCTGTATAAAATATGCCTTATAAATAATAACCGACGTAGTCAAGACACGAAATTCGCTAGTTCTTCACTACACAACAAATACAACAATAAAAAGTATGTCACACAAAGTGTTTTCCGCTTTTTTTTTTATTGAAGCACGACAAAGTGACTGCACTATGCCTGATGGTAAGCATAGTACAATCCAAAAACAGTAGTGACCACCGAGAGACAGATTATCCATCGCTGCTCGCCGCTGTCATGCCGGCCATAATGACGAATGTCACCCGGTACTAGATATGCATAGGCTGATCCCGAAACGCGACGCGCAGAAGCGAGTCACTATGACGGGCTTTTTCGCCATGTACATGTTGGTTGCGACCTAGTCGGGCTGTAAAACCCTACCACCCCGCTATCGCCATTGCCTCGTTCGTTGATCAGCAGAGTGCACCAGGTGCAGGTGAGGTTGGCTTGGGTGTCTCAAGTTTTAAGATGTTACTCGACACCCCTTACACCCGAATTTAGTTAGTAATATTTTGAAATATGTATTCTTGTGGCCATAAACTACAATTAATTAATTTCAAAATAATGGACTTAACCAGTTTTTCTTTTTAGCACTTGAAATACATACGTAGCCACAGTACAAAAGAATTATATGTCCTTTTTGGAGTTTTTGATGTGAAACATCTCTATAGGCGCGAGTAAACCTTGTTGTTGGCGTGGCGAGTGTGTGAAACGTGGCTACGCGATGCCATGCGTAAGCGATTGTGTGCAATCTGTCTTGCCACACGGAGCTCGCATACTTATAGTGTAATTTAAGATTCGTTCGTTTCGAACAATTTCGATGTTTCACATCCAGGCGTCCCGGGACGGTTCAATTTTTTTGTAGGAAAAAAGACCATGTGGCTGTAAAGTTTTTTTCGGTGCGCTGTTTTTTCTTTCAATTTCTTCTTTATCCTAACTTGTTTATACTATAGATGAGTAAGGTTGTAAGAATAGGTCTATGTCGTATTACTTTTCCACGCAAAATTACTAAATGAATTTGTATGGTTTAAAAGTAACAAACTTTACAACGATCATATTGTAATTGTAGCGTCAGAATCACACAAAGATTATAACATATAAATGTATTGTTTCTATAGCATTAGATATTTAGATTAAAATTAGATAGATAGATTTAGATTAGATTAGATATTTTTTTCTGTTTCTGTTTGCAATATTATTTTACAATTTTTTATTAAATACTTATAGTAATCATGAATAATTTGCTTTGGAAGGTCTAAAACAAATTGAATGTTTGAAACCGATGATCACAAATCGCAAGCCAGATCTGAATTAACCACCAATAACACAAGATCTTGTTGTACTAATAATATAGATATTTCAGAAGTAAGAAGTCTATTTTACTCGTAAAGCAGAGATCATCTGGTTTTCTTAATGCGTTTAACACGTTATATTTATCTGGATATGGCGGAATTATTCAAATATAATGTGCTTGTACCGTCGCATGCCTTAAGCGACACTTGGATAATGGATATGTAGTAGACGTTTAGAATATATAGTATTTTAGATAAAAGGCTAGTAAGTGACCGAGGGACAACACGGTTATCATAAAAAGGCTTAACCATAAAATTGTGTTAGAAGTACGACGTCATATGAAATGTATCTATGAGCGTTAAGTTGGTAACATAATAATAGCTATCTGAATAAAGTTGTATAGCTGCTAAATCTAATTTATTTTTCTAATACCTTTAAACGAGCAATTTTTGTATATTTTTATATTGTTACATATTTAGGATCTCGGAAACGGCGTCCGCTATTTCCATAAACTTAGTTTCGAGGACGATAAATCGATCTAGCTAGATTTCATTCATAGAAAACTTTTGTAATAGAGTTATTAGGCAATGAAAAAATATAGCTAGAACATAAAGGCAAATTTCGCCGGTGCTGTCAAAACAAAAATAGCTCAGATGGAAATCGGTTGCTTCGAAAATCCGTCTAACCCCAGTTCGAATTCGAGTGACAACAAAAGATATATCGTTTTTTTTAAATATATCTAATTATATATCTAATTTCTTACATAGCATAAAAAATTATTAGATTTTTAGCTAAAAAACTATTTGTACCGTGAGCCTACTACATAAACACGGTCTATTTTCTCGAATTAAATTAAACTCCCTCGTTTCCTCGCTTACTGTTAGAAACTGCCTATGATTATAGACAAGGCTTTTATGGTTACACTAGATTTTGATGTTTTTATTCAACTCTCTTCATATTTCTTGTTGGATATTTTTGCGGACTGGTAACAGTACATTTTAGAATTTGGTAGAGCCACTGAAGCTATAACTGGTTTCAGAATGGGTCAGCTCGCATGGGGTACTACCACCCGACTCACAAAAACACCCTCATGAAGTAACAGTGCTTGTATTGTTGCGTTTCGTTCGGTCAGTGAGAGCACCGGAGGACCACCTCCCTTCACTTCCTTCCTTCCCCTTTCCACTTCTACGTCCCCCTTTCACACTAACACAGGCTGGCAACGCATTTGCGACTCCTTTGGTGTTGCTGGTGTCTATAGACGGTGGCGATCACTTAACATCAGTTGACCCACCTATGATGTAAAAAATATATATATTTGATGTATATGTTTTTTAAATACTGTATAGGTTATAGCGTTACACCATAACCTCATCTAATATAGAATGACGATATGGTGTAATATGGTAAACACGTTAAGATAAAAGGTAACCGACTCTCAAGTGCAGTTGTTAGAACACACTAACAGGTGTTTGCCGACAGATTTTCAACCTGTGGGTTTTTTTTATTATTGTTATTTTATTCTGCAGACTTTTGGTCCGCACCTTTTTTTGCTTACATGTAGTATTTTGTATACGTAAAAATCGTATCCGTGAGCGTATTTTTTTTTATTAGTAATTTATTAAATATTAACTCTTCAATTATTATTAACTATTTTTGGTTTAATGATGTTATTGTTTTTATAGCGCTTTGTGATGTAGATATACACCTATCCTTGTATACCAATTGTATGTTATAAATATGTGTACTCTCTCTAATAAAGAACAGTATTATATCAGCACTTATGAGTTTCATTTGTCTTTACATCTTGCATTTCCATTCTTTATGGCCATTTATAGGTTGTAATCCACAATATCTCATGCCGAAGCGTTCACGACTCGACGAATGAACCTACTTACTAGTAGGTAACCTGTGGGTTGTAACCACACTATTTTCATTACTCATATCCGGATTTGTATGGAAAAAGCTAGTGTATTTTTGGTTATAAATACGCTCTGTAGATGGCACTGTAATGTAATTTTGTTGGCAAGTTTGACAACAAAAGATAGTGAGCAATATATTTTTTTTACTTTATGATTGGCAATCAATCTTTCTGATTATTACTGCCATTGTTACGTAGTCAATAATATTACAAGCGTCTTACGATCATTTTAGTATCAAGCGTCGTGTGAGTCAATATTCTAATAAGACGGTGGATCCCTTGTTAGAACCTTCCAGGGAGTCTTTGTGGCATCTCAGAATTTCATGCTCGATGGTATTATTTTCCATTCACTTCACTTATGCACAATAAACTAACTATATTAGGCAAAACACCACCAAATTTACAAAATATAGAGTGAAACAACACAAGATTATGAATAAAATATAAAATCCGCTACATGGCAGACTAAAAGCCCGCCAAAAAACTCCTGAGCAATGATTAATTTTAACATTTATGACAGACAAATTTCAAATATTTGCTTTCTTTTGATTATATGTCTGTTACGTGAAAGTGCTCCACTAATATTTCTTGCCTCCCACAAACAATTTTATCTCCAAAAAAAAAAACAGATATGAGTTCATAAACCTTATTATGGAGTTGCTGATTGGGAACGTAGTCCGGTGAAACTGTAAAGGCCTAGTAAAGCCAATAGCGTAGGCTGTTCGAAAAAAAAAACTGATTGGGAAGAAGGAGAGCGACCTATATTTAAATAAGGTACTCTGTGGTTGTAACTAGGTAGGTGGACTTAGAAAAAATCTTACCACCATCTTTTCTATTGTATTTGTGTGGAAAACTGATTTCGAAGTTAACAGATTCAAACTACAATGTTTTTTTACGTTGGTAACACATTGCCTGGTAGAGAAATCTTCTACCAAAGAAACTTGAAATTGATAAAAATGTTCTTCAATTATCGTCGTATGTAGGGAAGTTATGAAACTTTGCATTTCTCGGAGTTTCAAATCGCTAAGACGTTATGTAAAAGCTTAGTCATGATGCCCATACGATCTTTAAGGAAGAGTCTACTAGACTAATAGTGAGACTTTTACAGGTTGATTTTACTGTTATTGACGTTGATCTATCCTGGTAATAAAAAAAACTGGACAAATTATATACCTAAACTTTCCCCATGAATTACTATATCAACTGGTGAAAACCGCATGAAAATCGTTTAGTAGTTTTCGATTTTATCCCGAACAGACAGACAAACGTGGCAGAGGACTTTGTAATATAATATGTAGTGATAATATATATGTGATATAAATCTGCTTTCTTTATTTTTGTATCCAATAAGCAGAGCAAATATAGTTCACTAAGATTGAGAAGTTAAGCACGTAAGATTGGTCATATTATAGAGGAATAAGTATTTTTAAATGGGTGACGTCGTTATTAAAGCTACGTATGTAAGGATCAAGCTATGTTTAAGTCGATTTATTAATATGCAAATTTCTCTACAATGTATGGTTGTATTTAATTATTCCAGTTTAATTTGAAGTCCTGTTCTACCGGTTGTTTGGACCGGCTTGACTGATAGCCTTTCATTAACAATAAAAAAATTATACAGAATAACTAATTGACGGTCAGTCTAATCTTGTCTCAAAGATAATCTTTTTAATTCTATTAAGTTTGAAAGAACTAATTTAAAAACTAAGAAGGTACAGAAAACACGGCGTCAATTTTGCAAATAGTACCAGTCATTGATGAAAGCTGGCAAAAGACAATGTCGTCGTTCAAAGACGGCCTCAGTTCCAGGCATCACTTTCATTTAGATCAGGACTATCCAAACTAGATGGGACTCAGGGTCAACAAAAATAATTAAGTACATTGGAGGGCCGCAAAATACTTATAAAAATAAAATATAGGTATAATAGGTACCATTATTTTATTATCTACTTTTTCATTAATTTGTCTTTTATGTTACAATGCTGTCAACAACCTCAATATTAGTATTAGCTAGACGCAGTACATGTTTAAGTGAAGTATCTGTCAATGAAGACCTGTATTTCGATTTTATAAACTTCATTGTTGAATATGCACTTTCACAAAGGTAGGTACTGCCCATCAACAAGCGTATTTTTAGCCCGAAATTCGTTAGTTTCGGAAAAAAGAAGATAAAAAGATACTGCGGGCCATGATTTGGACAGCCCTGATTTAGATAATAACCATCATAATAAACTTATGACATTGTTTTAATTTACTACACGGCAAACTGTTAATATATTTTGGGGCCTTATTATAGAACCCAACGATATCCCTTGAAAAAATTCTACTGGTTTGAAATTTTCACTAGCGTGAGATGAATAAAGCATCAAAAAGGTTAATGGCATAAAGATATCATTTTTATGACTTTTTATAATTAAAATATTATGATGATTTCAATTTTTATATATTTAGTTGAAGATATTCAGAAATCCACTATAAATTACTTTGGTTGGTTAAACATTTCATCCCTTCATCGAAAGTACAGATAGAATTTGAACCTACGTCGATTATGAATTAGCAAATACTTGACATCTTAAGGAGCATAATTTAACTATTATCATCATAAATTAAAACATCCATAACATACTAAACCATGAATAGAAAAAAAATCATTTTTTGAAATCGTAATATGACGTGTTATATATATTATAATAATACTGAAATGATTTATTTCCACATTTGAGGTTAAATTATTCTGGTTACCCTGATGTTTAGACTCCTATTTTTATCATATATATATATCCTAATTTTTATCATATGTATCCTTCCGATCAGTTCCGAAAGACATCGTGATAACCATATGTTCAAGTTGAAAATCTCATGTTAAACATGATCAGATGTTTCCAACAGCTGCATTTCAGAGCCAATCCTCTAGATTTAGGAAGCCAACGAACAGACGGTCACTTGATGTTAAGATATTATCGCCATCCATACACACTAGCAACACTAGGGAAGTCGCAAGTGCGTTGCCAGCCTTTGTTGGAGAGGAATGAGAACAGTGGGAGAGCTGAGGAAGGGAGGGGCGGTCGGCCTCTAGCGCTCTCACTGACCGCACAAAACGTAACAATGCAAGCAATGTCACTTCACGTTGGTTTTTTGTGGGTCGGGCAGTAGTACCCCGGACAAGCTGACCCATTCATGCTAAAACCAGTAATTGTATCTGCGTGGCTCTACAACCTATAAATTTTCAAAATTAAGTAAGATTTTTGTCAAAGTAACAAAAAAGAAAATTAGTCAATTGCAGAATTAAATATTAAATAAAATATTCACAGAGCTTTCAGTACTAATACTTATGTTGTCATATTGTTCAAACAAGTCAACTTCTAGCTCGGGAATGAAATAAAATTATGTACAAGATTTTATGGCGAGATTCTAATGACGTGATAACCGACTTATATGAGTGAAGGAAGTCATCTATCACCGGCTAAGTAATAATGGTATACACAACTGGGACACGTTGCCATTGCAATTATCGGATTCCACACCAACTGTACGAAGGCGATAAAAACGTGTCGCTGCCAACATGGTCCAGTGTAATTATTCACGTAATGAATGCGAGAATTTCGCGACTTTTTATCGAGATTCAGGGTTGTTCAAATCACTTCACCGAAACCATAGTTATCCTTAGCTCTTACTAATCTAAATATATAAAAATGACATGATGTTTGTCTACGATAAACTCCGAAACTACTCAACCGATCTTCATGATAGTTGGCATTTATGTATAATTTGTTCCAACTTGAAAGATAGGATAATTTATGTTTCAATTTATGGCCTCATTTTTTTTACAAATTAAATGATTGTCAATGTTGATTATTGGAAGTATCATCAGTCTCGAACAGACGGCGTTTTCAATTAGTTTGTTGGCTGAAAACTGTAGAACCGAATCTAGATGTAGATATGTCACAGATGGCATAGCGTTTTAATTTAGAATTTCTTTTTCCATTTTAATTCAACATGTTATAACTAAGCCACAGCAACACATGGCCGAGTCAGCTAATATTGCAAATGCGAATATAACTTTATTTGTTATCTCCTCGCGTCTTATTTATTCATCCGACCATTATGAAATTTTGCATACAAGATGTCGGTATACAGAAAAGAATATAGGTTACTTTTCACTCAGAGTATTCATCCCGATGGATATATTCTACGTTAAAGCGAGGAATACGCGAGCAAAAGCTACGGATCCCATGAAATAAGACAGTGTTTTTTTAAGTGTAAGAAGTAAACGACGTAATTTCACAAGTTTGATTTCCTAAATATATAATATCCGTCTGGAACAGACGCCACCTCTGTGCAACCACCAAACATGAATTTTAATAGTGTTTGTCGACATATGTATGATAAAACATATACTAGGTTAAGTTTCTTGCCGGTTTTTCTCGATGACTGGGTTATTTACCCGAATCGGTGGTAGTTGTGACCTTCATAAGCACTTCCTCAGGGCGTACATTGAATAGAGTATGTTTGATTTTCATACTGGTTTATTTTGGTGATACGTTTTCGGGTTAATTATAAATGTTATTGTGTTTTCATTAAAGTTGAAATTTTAAATATATTTTCTATTAAAAACGCAATCGTCTCCGTAACAAACTCACGTAAGCAAAATACTTGTCAATTAGTTATCTGTAAATAAATTTTTTTAAGCACTTCGTTACTGTGAGTTACAAAATTTTCTTTTATTTAGCAGAAGATTCGATGATTCTTTTTCGTTTTTACCATGGAAGTATGAAACTCTTTCTATGATTTTGAATAATATTGAACAATTGTAATGATTTTTGAGCTCTTCCAAGTAGATCTGATATGATGCATTTTTTAGTATCGCGAGCAATATCTTTTCACTTTTTTTTTTTTTTTCTCGAAATGACTACGCTATTGACCCATCAAGGTCTTAACAGCTTCACCGGACTACTAAGGCGAGCGCTTAAGGCACTCAGCCGATTTTATTATGGCAACCAGCTCAAGGGTGCACGGCACACCTCGGCTTGGCTGTTGCCTGTTGCATGCAAAATCGCGACCTATCTTAGCTAGTCTAGCTAACTATTCATATATGTATGAGTTGTTGAACCGTATATGTGTACCAAGCATACACGCCTCAACAACTCTTCCATATATTTATTATCGGAAAATTGAGAATATTTTTTCGCATATGCAGGTATGTATATAACATTGGTACTCACCTTTTTTTAAAACAGGCCACTTAGCAGTTTCACTCATGGTGTCGCAGGCAGCAAACTACTAATATTTAGGTACAAAAAAATGTGTGTGTACTTATGTACACGCGTTAGAAGTTATACTTCTTTGGATTAAGAAGATGAAAATTTTTTCAAAATTTTTATCTTTCGCTTTATTATACGTTTGTAGAAAAAACGACACTACCAATAGAAAAAAGGTATTTAATACATTGAAAGTTTTAATACAAGGAAATACAAACAACTAATATAAAGAAACAAAATGTTAACTATAGCTAATTTCAGGGTGTCTGTTTTTCGTGACGGTGTGAGCGCGTATCGTAATAACTTCAGGATGTCGGTATTTTGTGATAGAGTGCGCGGGCATCGTAAAAATTTACTCTCATCATGTTTCCCTAACGCGCCAAAACAAGTCTCTCTCTCTTTCTTCCTGACTATTTGTCCCACATGGTGGTGGGGTCAGCCTTCCGTATATTTTTTTTCCACTTCACTCTGTCCATGACATCGTAATCAGAAACTTTGCACTCTTTCATGTCCTTTAAAACTACACTCTTCCAATATGTTTTAGGGCTACCTCTGGGTCTTTGACCAGGAAGGGATAATTGTAGTGTTAAATTCCCTACGTAGTCTGGTGGCTTTCTTTTCACGTGTCCATACCATCGCAACCTACTTTCCTTTATCTTATCGGCAATGTCACGCACTCCTAAGCTACCTCGCACATATTCGTTGCGGATTTTATCGAGCCGAGTTATGCCACTCATTCACCTTAACATCTTCATTTCGGCGACTTGAATAGTATGGATGTTCTTTTTATTTACAGCCCATGTTTCACTGCCATACATAAGGACTGGTCTCACAATGGTCTTGTAGATAAGACCTTTGAGTTTAACAGGCATTCTTCTGTCGCATGTAACACCCGTCACTTCTCGCCATTTAAGCCATGCTGCAGCTATCCAATGTTGAATGTTGCCCTCAATGTTCCCTGACTTTTCCATGACATTTCCTAAATACTTATACTGGTCGCATGAGGTGACCATTTGTCCATCGATGGGAATCGGAGCGTGGTCGCTAGCATTTAGTGCATTTAAGGACATAAACTGGGTCTTTGCAACACTCAGCATGAGGCCACCGGCTTGTAACTGATGATTCCATGACAACAATACCTGCTCTCGCTCAATTCGGCTTTCCGTGCAGATGGCCATATCGTCTGCATATATGTGCACGGTGCTAAGTTTTGCGCCCCCTCGCTGAGTGAGTCCCACACCAAACAAAACAAGAAGGGGCTCAGTACAGAGCCTTGGTGAACACCTTCCGTGACCGGTATTGGTTTTGTCTCGCCATTGTGCGTACCACAAATCTCGCATCCCTATACATGTCGGCAATGAAATTCACATATTTTTCGGGGACACTCTTTTTACGGAGGCTCTACCAGATAGTATTTCTCGGGATACGATCAAATGCCTTTTCCATGTCTAGAAATGCGATGTACATCTGTCGTTGTTTGGCACGATATTCCTCAGCAATCGTGTTTAGAGCAAACATTGGATCGATGGTGGATAAGCCAGGTACGAAGACATAGCGATTTTTGGATAATGAGCACTCAGATCTTAAGCGACTATCAATCACTCTCTCATAGAGCTTCATAGTGTGGCTCAGAAGCTTGATTCCACGATAGCTATTGCACTCGTACTTACTACCTTTCCCTTTATAAATTGGGACTATGGTGCTTAATCTCCAAGCGTCCGGCATTTTACAAAAGAGCATTAGCATACACAACTGAAGTGATTGATGAGCAGTACAATTCCTTGCTCGTGTAGGTGTTTCCTAGCTTCCACTAGGATACCAGAGTCCGACGGCTTTCTTGTTAGACATCCTTCGTAGAGCTATCTTTACCTCACTTGTATCTTACTTACCTCATATCAAATTAACAACGTATTAATGTAGTGAAAAATAGTTGTCCAATAAAATAAGCTTAGTATAACCCTCATATCATAAGGAACGCATTGAGGTCGGGTTATCTGGGATCTATTTAATTTACTCAGCGTGCTCATAGGTATTTTGATGGGCACGAAATTTAAAATAATTGAAAATATAAAATTATGCGAGCCAACTACAAGTACCGAACGGACCGCGGGTTGAGTATAGCTGGTCTATAGTATATGAAATGGCACTATGAACGTCAAAACTACCAAATTAACAATCATTAAATTCAATGGAATAAATAAAATTGTATCAAAAGTTTCACAAACTAAAAACCGATATTTTTACTATTTCTTTTAATTTGAAGTGGAGTTTGTAAGATTCATATATATATAAAAAATAGCGCTTATAGATTTATTAACAACTTATAAATGTAGATATAATAATAACATGCCGTGTAAAAAATAATCCTTAGCATCGCGGACAACAGTGGATACGAGTGAACACACAAAATGGGTGTATAAAATATTTACTAAACCCATTACATTACCCAATTAAATCGTTATTGGTATTACAAATTTTAAGTGTCTGTTTATTAGCATAAATTAATTTTTTGCAATTCATATTTTTTTGCTTTTTACAAAAGATTTGTATAAGTCAAAAAGTATGTTACTTAGAATCAAGTAGTAGTAAATCAGTAAATGGGCGTGTGTGACAATGAGAGGTGTCGAGAATTAAACGCTAGTGAAAAAGTGAGTCATTGCTATAATGCCATTATAGTATACATAAAATCAATAACAGAGTATTAAATTATTAAATAATAGTAGCCTCTGCTCGCGGCTTCGTTCTCGTGGAATAGTTTGTAGATACTTTGGGCTAACGCCAACACGGAGCGGAAGCTCGCAAGAGAAAAAAAACCTCGATTTTTAAACATTCTTCATTGGTGCTCTACTCTTATTGGTCTTAACGTGATGATAGCCTATAACGATCCTCGATAAATGAGCTAAAAAACATTGGAAAAATTTTTCAAATCGGCCCAGTAATTCCTGAGATTAACCCCTACAACGTCAGAAACTCCCAAACTTTACCTCTTTATAACATTTGTATAGATCTATAGGATTAACAAAGCTGACATATCGTTCCGGGTAACCCTAACGTGCTTATAGTGACTACTTAGCATTATATTGTTATTTTACCCAAGTACGGGCAGCGATTGGCTTAGTTTATGTTGATTATGATCTGTTTGTTGGGTTGTGTTCGTTAATTTTTTGCCTATTCATATGAATTATGGTATGTTGTTGCGGGAAAGAAACAGTTGATATGTGGCTCTGACTAGTTAGTCTCACTCATTAAGCCATTCGCACGGCAATTAAATCTTTTTGTCTCGACAATATCTGTCGTCGTCTAATCGAGCCATATTAGCATGGCTGGCGAATGTTATTGTTATGACTGTCTTTTAAAGTCGGTGTATTGTACGGAGGTCTTCTTTATTCTTTTTTACGAGAAAACATCTGTGCTTTCATTAAGTGGAGTTTTTGATGTTTTGAAATGTCATGTAGTGCATTTTATATTTTAATCATAATCTTGTGTTATTTGAATTTAAGAGAAGATCGGTGTTTTTTTTTTATTGTAGCTCGGCAAAGTGACTGCACTATGCCTGATGCTAAGCACAGTACAATCCAAAAATAATAGCGACCACCGATTGACACACTGTCCATCGCCGGTCGTCACTATCATGCTGGCCTGTAATAAGCTGGATATGCACAGGCTGATCCCGAAACGCGACCCGTAGAAGCGAATCACTATTACGGGTTTTTTCGCCATATACATGGTGGTTGCGACCCAGTCGGGCTGTAAAACCCTACCACCCCGCTTGCGCCATTGCCTCGTTCGTTGATCAGCAGGGTGCACCACGCAGGTGCAAACTGCACGGTAGACGATCTCCAATCGTCAAGAGGATGACATGAATAGAATTTGAATTTGAGGCAAGTCATTTGGTAGTGGAACTCACCAGTACAGCCACAGGCATCAATTCGCATAGCTCTTTGGAACACTCTCTAAATAACAGAAGAACAGAACCAACATGTCTAATGTATTTGTGCAGTGAGGATTCTCTTTCATCCTTATATCAACCCTAGGCCAGTAAAATAATGATAACGTAATGACCGACAATATTTAGCATTGGGTTCACAATAAACTTGGAGTTCGAGGTGGTCCGACACTAAATAAACGTCTGAACTGTTATAACTCGGGGTAATGCACCGATCTCCAGTTAAATTGAAATGTATTACAAGTAAAATGGAATGCCTTGTCGTTGTTCGCTATTTGTACGGTCGGAAGAAATATGTTTTTCTATATTCGTTTCCTTTTTAACTGCGGAAATGTATATAAAAAAAAATATATTTTAGGTCAGCGTGTACATAAGGAGGAAGTAAAAAATCATTGGCTTATATGTAACAAATTATATAAATGAGAATGCTCATAAAGTATGTATATACTACACGAAGTCTCGTAGTATAAATATTTAGATATGCCTTTACTCTATGTTATTAAAAGTTATATTTAATATCCTTTTTTTTTACATATCATACCTCTTAAGGCAAACGAACAGGTGGGTTACCTGGTGTTAAGTGATCACCACAGTCCGTTGCAAGTGCGTTGTCAGCCTGTGAAGGAGGTGGGGGAGATAGGGAAGTGAGAGGGGTAGGTGGTCCTCCGACGCTCTTATTGACCGAACGAAACGCAACAACGCAAGCACAGTTTCTTCACGTCGGTTTTCTGTGAGATGGTGGTACTACCCAGGGTTATAATAATCATTAATTAAAATTTAATAACAACAACACATTTAACTCACAGGATGCCGTAAAAAAACAATTGAAAGTCAAATAATCCAATAACATTTTTGAAATTAAGTTTTTTTTTTATATTAAAGGAGGCAAACGAACTGGTGGGTCACATGATGTTAAGTGATCACCACCGTCCGAGAAGAAAGAGGGGAAGGAAAGGGAAAGAAGGAAAGAGGAAGGGACGTGGGCCTCCGGCTCTCTCACTGACCGCACGAAACACAACAATGCAAGCACTGTTATTTCACGTCGGTTATCTGTAAGAGGGGTGGTACTATCACGGAGGAGCCGACCCATTCATGCTGAAACCAAAAATAGCTACAGCGGGGCTCTACCACCTTGTTTTTTTTTGGAAGAAAGTTTAAAGTTTCAAGAGTAAATACAGGTTTCATTTTAATTCAAACTGGCCAGTGCGTTAAAACATCAATTTATCTTATTATAGAAACTAAACATTGATATAAAAATTAACGATGAATAAACTATATTATTGAAACCCGAAAGATGTCTGAGTGTTAAACAACGATATAGCTTAATTAATATATATAGGCGGATGTTCGAACTTTATGACAAACAGTTTAATGCTACCTTATCTCGACATTTCAATGTTGTGTTTATGCCCTAAAATGGGCAGGCGAGTGAATTCCCTATACGAATGGCATAATCAACGCATCCCAACTTTATACAACTCTCTGGGGATTTGGTTAGTAAAAGGTTTTTACGAGCCGATAAGTGACTATAAATATTATTCGCTTCATTTTACATTCATATCTCTGAGTTTAATAACCGTTTATATGCTATAAAATAAATATAAAAATGATAAAATTTCACGCACGGCCGTTTAATTTCCAAGTGGGCATATATTAGGGTAACTAAAAAACTGATCTATACTAATATTATAAAGAGGTAAAGTTTGTGAGTTTGTGACGTTGTGATGTGACGTTGTAGGGGTTAATCTCAGGAACTACTCGTTCGATGTGAATAATTCTTTCAGTGTTATATAGCTCATTCATCGAGAATGGTTATAGGCTATATATCATCACGCTAAGACGAATAGGAGCGGAGCACAGATGAAAAATGTTTTAAAATCGGGACGTTTCTTCCTTTTGAGAACACAAACGAAGTCGCGGGCAGAGGCTAGTATTTTAATAAAGTCGTAATATGATTGTAAGGCTTTTTATAAATCTGCTTGACCAGTTACCACCCTCTATTCGAAAATCTCAAATGAGACATCTACAAGTGTATTCTACTAGTTACACTTGAGAGCGAGTTCTTCTAGGTTCAATGTATGAGACCACATCGTCACCTAATATCTGGTAAGATCATGGTCAAAAGCTAAAATTTACACGGTGTTAGTACAAAAAAGGTTTCGTGCTAAATGCACCGCGCTCGCCCGAGACAAGTTCGCATTATCCTTTTCTCGCAAGTCTAACGTAACCTAACCAAAGCGAGACAAAAGAGCAAGATGGCCAACATTCAGCGAGCGTGATACATTTAAAACGTAACCTTTTTAAAGCAAGTATTCAATACGTATTTAAATTTTTTGTAATAACAGCGAGTGTGTCTTGAATTTACGATGTCTGATCTAAGACTCACCAGGACTTCAGAACATGGTATACACGTGTACATACTTTCATTATTAATTTATTGAGCGCCCCTTGTGAGATTTTGTTGAGACCCTTGAACATCAGAGAGCATACCGAGTTCTATAGCAGTTTTCCTTGTTTTATTATCAATCCCATAGATTTTAGATTCTTCATTAGGTTTTACTCATCAGATTAAGTGTAGTAAGTACATAAAATTAAAATGAATTTACTATCCCTACATCGGATCGGATGGACCAATAAACGGTCTTTATAAATCAAGTAAGTTCGACTTGAATGTATTTTATGTGATGTTCGTTTGCATAGGGAACATTTGCATAAATGTTTTTTTTATACAATTATCTCTTTACAGTGCGATTCATATTCATAACTGAACCACTGACGTATCTATTGCTATAAATATTGACACTAAGTAGATAAAATAGAATAACAAATAACTCATATTTTTTAAAATTTAAAAAATGAAAATAGCTGCTGTGGGTTATTCTTAGGAGTTGATATATATCATGAGGCATTTTTCGGTAAGACTTTTTAATACAATTCCATATTCATTATTTTAATCGACATTTTTGGTATAAAAGCGTAAATAATATTTTTGACGAAATCATTAAATTAAATTAACTTTTCTGTATATTCGATACGTTCGGTAGTTTTAATGTGATTGAAAGTCAAAAAAGCTGTTTCCATGATATAAATAAAATACTAGCTAACAGCCCCCGTGTTTCTATGGTTCAGTTATTACATGTGGAATTGAATAAACTATGTGCACCAAAAATAGCTAGAGACTAACTAGGGTGTAAGGGATGTCGAGTAACATCTTAAGACTTGAGACACCCAAGCCAACCTCACCTGCACGTAGTGCACCCTGTTGATCAACGAACGAGACAATGGCGATAGCGGGGTGGTAGGGTTTTACAGCCCGACTGGGTCGCAACCACCAGGTACATGGCGAAAAAGCCCGTCATAGTGACTCGCTTTTGCACGTCGCGTTTTGGGATCAGCCTGTGCATATCCAGTACCGGGTGACTTTCGTCATTATAGCCGGCATGACAGCGGCGACCGACGATGGATAATCTGTCTCTCGGTGGTCGCCACTGTTTTTGGATTGTACTATGCTTACCATCAGGCATAGTGCAGTCACTTTGTCATGCTTCAATAAAAAAAAAGACGAAGAATAAATTTAAATTTAAAATATGACGACTATGAGATATCTATAACAGACGGTCTGACAGTTTTCTATCAACAAACTGATTTAAAGCGTCATCTGTTCGAGACTGGCGAAACTTACAATCAATAACAATAATCATCATCATCATTACCCTTATCCCACCTAAGTGGAGTCAGCACAACATGTTTCCTTTTCCCACTCTCTCTTATCAAATGTCATCTCAGTATTCACACCTTTTACGCACATATCATTTTTCACACAATCCATGCACACCTTTTTCGGTCTTCCTCTACTTGTATATCCATCCACCAATATACTCAACACTATTTAAGTTATTTGGTTTCCATTTCTCCCCATGACATGCCCATACCATGGTAACCTATTACTCCTCAGCTGCTCTGTTACTGGTGCTATTTTCAAACTTCCTCTTATATACTCATTCTTAATTTTATCCATTCAAGTCACACCACACATCCACTTACTTATTTAATTAATAACAATAATCTACATTGAAAATCGTTTAATTTGTAATTTTAAATTATTGAGGCCTATCTCTTAAGTTGGATCAATTTAGACATAAATGCCACCTTCATGAAGATCGCTTGAGTAGTTTCGGAGTTCAGCGTAGACAAACATCATGATACTGGATTTTTTTTATTTAAGAAAGGTTAAAGGCTTGAAATTGTATGCTTTTGCAAAATTACGCCTAATCGGTACAAATCGGTAACATCGTGGGATGCATGTCTCATGAACAAAATTATTCGGCCGTCATATTTAACGGTGTTATAACAGATATATGCCCCAAACGTGGGACGTGGAGGATACATTATAAATATTGCAAACGGTGTGAACATCCTGTAATGTAGTCAAACCGCAATTTCTGAGCGTAGGCGATCTGTGACAAATTCTAAATATATGTTACGATATTGAAATAAACAAAAAAAACTAGCGAATATAATTTACTTTGTTGTAACACCATTTGAATATTTTCATATGCATGAATGCGATATTTGGAATTTTATAGCTAGCCATCTTTAGCTCGTGGCACCTTTTTAATATGTTTTAAGCTTATCCTGACAGATAGACGGGACAGGAGACTTTGTTTTATAATACTTAATAATTAGCGGCCAAAGTAACTACTATCCCGGTAAGAACGAAGGAGTTTCAAAATTCTTATCTCTGTGTAGTATTGTGCAGATGTGGAATCGTCTTCCAGGCAGTGTGTTGCTTTCCTCTTACGCTATCGGTTCCTTCAAAGGAGTCGTGAAGAGGCACTTTTGCAGGTCGGTATGATGGCGATGACTGCCGTTGACTATTTGATATCGACAGTCGCCGTTGTTTTAGTATTGTACCTTACTTTCTACCAGTCATTTTAGCGAGCTAGTATAAAAAAACAATCGACTCCATTTGCTTTTGTACTTTTATGAATTATGGCAGCATCGGTGCTATTACAAAAAAGTTAAATATGTTTAACGTTTATGTCTAACGTTTAACGTTTATTAGATACTTGGTTCAAAAAGGTTTCTTACTAAATGCATCACGCTTGCCCGAGCCAAGTCCGCGTTATCTTTTTTTTTCTCGAACTGACTACGCTATTGAGCCAGCAAGGCGTTAACAGCTTCACCGGACTACTAAGCGAGCGCTTAGGGCACTCAGCTATAGAGCACTCAGCGTCCGCGTTATCCTTTTTTCGCAAGTCTAACCTAACCTAACCAAAGGGAGACAAAAAAGCAAGATGGCGAACATTCAGCAATCGCGGTGCATTAAAAACGTAACCTTTTTAAAGCAAGTATTCAATACATGTTTAACTCCTTTGTAATAACACCGCATATGTTTATGTAGCGCATGCCGAGTCACTCTGACATGGCAGAATTTTTTCGTACCTACCTGAAATGTATTGTTATATTTGCATCATTGAATACAAATCTTAATAAATTATAGCCTATGTATTACTGAATTGCTAAGCTATATTACTGTAAAGTTTTATTAAAATCCCTACAGTGGTTTTTGCATGACGTAATAATAAACATCATCCATCCCCAAAAATTTTGGTTTTCAAAGATTAATCTAAATGAGCATGTATTAAGCTATGAATTTGTTTATGAGACAAATTGCGATTAAGAGAATGTACACCCAGCTGGAAGGATCAATCGTTTCTCAGTAATATTGCAGTACGAAACCTGTCAAACGATAAGAAAATGTTTACAAATAAATTATTACGGAGGCATGAAAACGTCCCATAATCGTACGAGATTGGCACATGGGACATAAACAACTAAAAATGCATCGATAAGCTGGTCTGCAAGGCCGCCCTATAATAACGTGGGCGGGCGGATTTACATTGAATAAAACCGCATATTTTTGCGCTTCATCTGCGTTGCAAATGGTTTTGTTTTTGGTTAGGTTGTTCCACAGTTATCGAAACTGTGTTTTGATAAACCGGATCTTTCAAATTTAAAGAACTGTACTGACATTTTATTGGCGTTGCGCATTTATGATACATTAATTTCTGTAAATGATGTAGATTATACATTGATTTTAGCCCTATAATGATTTGAAACTAGATTAAATAAGTGACATTAGAAAGAGACAAACGTATACATCTATAGGATTTAACGTACGAGAGAGTGAGTTAGATTGCATTATACAGTGTTCCTCATATTTACTGTCACCTCAATGTACATTATCTAATAAACGCTTTGGTTCGAATGTTGTACGTGCAAATGTGTTTGCGAATTGCGAAGCCTTAGGATAAGGCCTTGTTACCAGCGTGGTGTATTGTTTACGTAAATCTTCTAGATGAAATTTTTATAATGGTATATATGGTCTCGTTTCCTAACACCTTGGTAGTGTATGTCGAAAGTTTCCAAATTTAAAGTACTATGGTTTCATCTAAAGTTAGTCAAGTCTTAACGCATGGTGTATATTCTGTCACAGTGTCTCATCAAGCATGCAATCCGGGCATAATCCTGACACAGTGTCTCACGTTGAGTGCACATATCCGGATTAAAGTACTGTTATAATGGTGACAATTTTTATCTATTCATACCCAGTTTCTGAGTAGGAATCGTAGTTTATCTGTACAATAGCGTCATCAGTTCGATAACTTGTCAAATTATATTTCTGAACACACAATCATATGATAAATGTCAGTAAAACTCAACGGGCCATTTTATGGATAACTTTGTTGAGTCAATAGCTATTGGTAGTTTAACATAGTATCTCAGAAAACAGGTATTAGTCAACTTGATACAGTCTGTAACTTTATTTTTGTCCATATCTCTAACGTCATAGTCGGCTCTATGTCCCATACGAACGTGAAGTAGGAGGGCGACGTCTTTAATGAAACCGCTGTAGTGCCCAATCATTGAGCCAGGTTGACCATTCATATGTCTTGTATCCAGTAGGGAAACGACGTCCTTAATCACCGCACACGAAGCCGGTGGCGCGTAATAAATAACTTGAGATATGTCTGAATATAAATCTCGTGCGATGATTAAAACTTGCTCAACTATGACATTGGTTCCGTCGGCGGCGCTCCTTATATTCTAATCGCATGATAATTCCTTGTTACTGGTTGTAATTTATTGTAATTCATATTTCATTGTATCCTCTTATAGTAATGATAAATTAGTACCGCAATTAGAATTACTTTTGCGAAAACCGATTAATTTTGCAACGAAGATAATATTATCTATCAATTTTGCCTGTCTATATTTTTCTATTGATACCGCAATACTCGCTTTACTTTCGTTAATAGAGACTGGATCAATTCTTCAAAAACAGAAGATACTATTTTTGCAGACGAAAGGGACTCTTTGTCCTTTTCTGTACTCCTAACGACGTGTAAATAAAATTTTATAATGATCAGTTGAGTACTGAAAACCAAAAAGCGTAGCAAACATACAAATTTACATTCACATTTATAATATTAGTTAGGACTAGTTTGTAATACAAAGGTCGATGGATTATTTGATTGTTTGAATATTTTAATATCTGAAACTAAAAATCTGATTTGTTTAATTAGTGTAGGTAGACGTTATACTGCCAGAGACGTTAATAAGTAATGTATATTATATATATATTGTATGTATATTAATTTTGATGGTACCAAATTTGGGATTATATATAATTTTATACGAGGAAATCAAAAAGTAAACATACAAAGGTTTTTGATTTGAAAGGAAAAACAATATGAAAAAGGTCGATTGAGAAACAGAGGAGAAAAAGATATTGAATTCTTTCATATTTGACTATTTATATTATGTTAGTAATTTCAAAGACAGCTAAAATTTACTTCGTGTTATACCTACATTTGTTTCGAATAAATATGAAATCACACCGTGTGTTTAAATAAAAAACAGAAAACAATGGTATTCTCTAAATATACTGCAATATCAGACTATACTAATTAAATCAGGCAATAAATAAGCAGTTGGAGCGATTGCCTTAAGCCACGACGTAATATAATTATTAACTGATTGACCTGAAATAGTATTGTAATCGTGTGTTTCAAAGTCATTGCATGCTTTGAACATTTCTCAAAAGAATGTACAAAAATTTAAGTTTCTTTTATCTCTTTACTACAACAAAGTTATAGCGTTGTGCCTCGTGATAATAATTATAGAATGGCAATTACCGATTAATTATCAATTCGTTATTAATTATGACAAAGGTAACAAACCAAAAGAGACAATCCTACTACCCTGAAAAGTCGTATAATCCTATCAATTATGTTGCACTAAACTTAGGTTTTATGATTAAAAATATCTAGAGTAAACTATCTAAAGTACCTAGCTTTTGATTTGGCAAGTCGGAGAAAAGTCCGAGATAGTTTGCCTTAGTTCGGTTTTATATAGCGTTATTTTTGTCATTGCGCGATAGAGAGAACGCTTTACAAAATCGTAGCAAGTCGATCTTAGCCGCATTTTCTACTCTTTTTCCCGACGTAACAAATGAAATACTAGTTACTTTACGAATTCTTGTATTATTTTGAATCTTCTGTAAATTAGTAATGTGCAACAATTCAGGAGTCTTATTTTTCATTGAATAATATATTGTGCTGTAATAATTGGTTTATCTTACACAATTAATAAATGGTCATATGGGGAGAAATATTACTTACTTATATTTCGAATATGCTATAAATGAACAAAGTAAAAATACTGTAAACCAGTGATTCTGGCAACAATAGGTCTTTGTAAAAGAACTTTGTTTTAGTGTTAAAGAACAGCACACTGCTTCTTTGATTTATAATAGGTATTTGGGAGGACTCTTATTTTTTCTATAATAAATGTAGCCTGACTTACTCTTTATAACATAAGCAACTTGCCAGTGAAATTCCCGTCAAAATTACGGAGGTTAGCCGAAACAATCAGACAGACATACTAACATTTTAAAACATATAATTTTCTTATAATCATTTTCATATCCAAAAAGTCGTTATTTGTTAATAGATAATTATATACATATAAACAGATAATTTAATATATGTGAATAAACAAACATTGTATTAAGACTAATTAGTTCAAAATATATAAATAAAAAATTACGTTACAATAATCTAATAATAGTAAATTCTAATGACAACATGTATTCAAGACTATGATTTAAATATCAGCAACCAGTCGTCGTCGTCAAGTTGTTATGAAACACATCAGAACCCAGTTATTATTCAACATTAATTAATAAGGAACGTTCAAACGTAGTCATTTAAATTGTATTGCTTTATTATACATTGTAAAACGCTTAAACAATTCACTAATGTTTTTATAATCGAGTCTTTGCATTTCAAAATGAGCTGTAATCCAATTTTAGTCGATCCTAATAAGTTACGTTATTTTTCAAAATCTTCAAATCTTGTTCATGTAAAATATGAAGATCATACAAAATAGCCTAAATACCTTTTGGATAGCAAAATTTTAACTTCGTTCTCGATGTATAAAAACTGGAAATCTTAAAAAAATTAAACATGTTTATGTACATTTAAAATTGCATTTAACACATTCTGAAATGTGACAACACAATTATGTTACTATAATATTTCTTACTTCGATTTTATTTACATGAGAAAAGCCAATTTTAAAAATTGTTCAAGAAATTTTTGTAATAGTTTGACAAGCAAATAGAAATCTTGGAATACTGTTTTCATCTCTGGGTCGGAACGCCTTAAAGTCATTTATTTTCTTTTCACCAAATCCAACGTAGAGCTGCTGGAGTCGTCAACGACCAGGTGTTTTTCTAAGGCTCGGCACTTCGTAGGGATGCTGAGTAACTTTACTTCTTCTGCAAGATCTACTATGGAGAGTGTTTCAAAGGGCTGTTCGGATTTATATCTGTCCTTCGGTTCTATTATCCAATAACCCATTACAAATCAAAATTCTATCCATGTCATCACAATGGTTGGAGGTTATTTACCGTAACCAATATAACTTCACGAAATAAGCCTACTCCTTTCTCAAGGGCCGACAACGCATCTTTCATTGCTTTTCAAATAATATTTCTTGAAAGTACACAGCTATGTGTTAATAATATAATATAATAAGAAATTGCTTTTGCTTGTTGCATTGTCTGTCTACGTACGTACTAATATCTGAAACTAGGAATCATATTTCAAAATTAGGTTATGTATTTTCTGGGTAGTCTAATCTTTTCTTTATCATTATGTCGAGCTAATTATTTTCAATGGATTAATACTTTATTGTATTTTTCCAACCGTGCGTAAGCGAGAGATTACCAATACCAATCATTACTAATAAGCAACTCTCTTTACAAAACCTTTTCATAAAATTAATGGAGTTTACGCTGGCGTCTGTGATACAGTCTCGCGACTAGTACAGACGTGAGCTTAATGAATTGGCGCTGTTAGTGACATTTTAATTTTCTAAATAACTTATGTAACATCCTTTGAAGAATATATATAAGAAAAATAAATGCCATAAGAAAATTTCTTTTAACTAACTCGTGGTGTCTTAGAAAACAAAAGGGTTGTAGGGAAGTGGATATATTTACAAATTTCATGGAATAAAAAAAGAGCTCAGCATTCGGATATATGGCAATAAAGTTGCATATTAAAAAGATCGCTTGCGTTGTTGAAGATTTTCGGTGTATCTCATCAAATAATAAAGTTCACGTTCTCTATGACAGATATTGTAAAATGGAATAATGTATGATTGAAGTACGCCGAACAGATATTTATTTGAGATAAAGGCAACACAAATTGCTATTAATAATCGTTACGGGCACCATCGATGGCTATCTAGACTGCTGCTTGACAAGTATTACTGAAGTATATAATTCTTAATTACCGTGTCAGCGATTTCCTATTACGAATACAGGCTTTTACTTTAGCTATTGAGTAAAGATATTTTAACTAGGATTAATTATCGAAAAATACAAAAAAAAAACTGTAAAAGCTCTGTTTTATTAATTCATGTTTAAATTTCCAGTGTAGTAATTATTCTCTTGTAATTTTTGAAGTGAACATTTCTTTAGGTGCGTTCAACTGTATTTTTGGCAGGAGATTAAAATTATAATTTCTCGTCATGACATGCTACGTGAGCATGACCGGTCGTATAACATTTGCGCGGCTTGCGTTAGACTAACGACGCGTAGTATGATAACCTGTGTTTATCACGTGATATAGCGGTCAGATATGTCATCTCCATACATATTTCCGTTTTCTATTTGCGTTAGTGATTGTCGATAAGCAACTTTGGTAGGCCCCCTGTGTACGTATAATATTGACATTTTGCAGCTCATCATACGTTTGATTGACTAACAGGCTATAAAAATGTATATAATTATTGTTCCGAGTGCCAATAGATATGAAAATCACACTAATGATAATAATTTCAATATGATTGCCTCCACTTTTTAAAATAAATTTGTGCTCAACTGAATAATTGTTCTTAACTGTTGAGACGTAGATATATCTTACAATTTAAATTTACAAACATTTTCTTTTAGATTTCTTACTAAATAACTTAGTGCAGTGTTTCCCAACGTGGGGCACACGCCCCACAGGGGGGCAATTTGATAATTAAAAGGGCGCAATTTAAAAATGGACTCTACACGACTTAAACCCTTTCGCTTTGGGTTATTTAAATGAAACGCTAGATATTGGTGACAAATGTAACAAAAAGGAAAATAACAAAAAATGCTGTAAATAATTATCAGGTATAAATTCGTTTGACGTAACCAAAATATCAACTGGGTAATTAGAGTCGTCAAGTCAAGTTTTACTTACGATGTTTTGATAACAATTTCATAGTTATTTGTTCCTAAAACGTATCATTTACATTTTTTAAGGGAACAAAACAATTTTTAAAGGTTAAAAGTTATGTTTGGGAGCATAAATCTTTTAAAAATGTTAAGGTGGGACATGACCTAAAAAAGGTTGGGAAACACTGAGTTAGTGCGTTAAGATATAGTTTTTGTTTCTATCACAATTAAACTAGTATAACAACAAATTACTAATGGTAATGCATCTCGCGCGACCGGAGCCGCGGGTATAGCTAGTTTATAATATAACTGCGATGAGTCTGAACAGGTATCCTTTGATTGTAGATAAATGTAATGGTCGTATTAAGTATCATTAATCTAGTTGGAATAATTAAAGATATAATTGTGAAATTGTTATCCGACCGCCCTATGTACTTATCAATTAATTGAATATCTGAGAATGCAACAAGCAACTACACTATGGTAGCTATATGATGCTGTGAATTGATAATTTTTATATATTGTTAAATTTACTTTCTCCCATATTTGGTAGGGTGCGTCTTTTTAATGCCCGTCTCTCCCAACACCGTCGCCAAACCTGAGGGGATGGGGCGGGGCCCCCCATCTCCTCGTTGCACAGGTGAGGCTGACGAGGGTAGGCTGCTGGTCGTGTACCCAGTAGCCTGTCTATAGTAGGGTGAAGCCTGGCGTTCATTCGCCTGGCTACCGCAGGGGCAGTTTATCAGGTCAGTGAGCATGCTCGAACCCTGGCTACCATGCGGCGGACGTTACACCGTGGGGTTTTAGTCCGAGCGAATCGGACATAACCTACCCTCTCCCCTGGGAGCGTAGCGTATCCGTTAGGGATTTCCCCACGTTAATAAAAAAAAGGTGCGTTTTTTAAATTACCATTTTTTGTAGTGAAAACTTTATTGGATGCGTTGAGTGGTGTTTTTGGCAGGAGATAAATCTATATTTTCGCGTCATGACATGCTATTAAGCGTAACGTGAGATTGTATTGCGCTTGCGTAAGACTAGCGACGCGTAATGTAAGGGCCTGTGTACATTGTGTGCGTTTGATTGACTAATAGACATTATAAATATGTATACATATAATTATTGCTCTGAGTGCCAGTAGATGTGAAAACCACACTAATGTTAATAATTTCTATAAAAAAAATATGAAATTAATACTGTCATTCACACTATAATTAATTTAAAATTATAGAAGAGAACACACCTATTTCATTGTTTTGAATTTTAATTTTTGCCGTCAGTCCTTACGACTGTGTCGACTTTTTTGGTCTCGATATAAAATTTTGTTGGGAATATGAAAAAAAAAATCGCCTAGTATTTGGAGCTCGTCATATTAACTCTAACTACTGTCCTACAGCGTGAGATAATTTCCTATATGACATACACGTAAACTTTATTAATTTTTATAACTCAGCAGCACTTCATACTATTGTGTTGTTCGAAATGAGGAAATGAGGAACAGTCAGGATTGAGCCTTCTACAACAATGCTTATTGTGACTTATTGTAACTCATTGTACTAATATTCGCTTTTTCTATTTCTAGTTTCAGATTTGACTTTTTCAAGTACATCTAGCGCAAATAAAATCTAAAAATTTTCGTTGTAGTGAGACGTAGCAGCGGCTAATCAATTCCAAAAATAAATGTTCTTTCTTTCTGTTGATAAAATTTTGAATTTTTTTTTTTATTTCACTGTTCCAACAAGACGGTGGCTTCCTTATTAGAACTTTCCAGGGAGTTTTTTGTGGTACCTGAGAATGTATGGTCCGTGGTATTATTTTCCATTCTCTTTACTTATGCACAATAACCGAACTGTATTACGTGAAACATCACTAATTTTACAAAATATAGAGTCGAATAACACAAGATTATGAATAAAATATAAAATCCTATACATCACAGACAAAACTCCTGCCAAAAACTCCTGAATTATCTTTTACCACATATCACATAATGACGCAGACGATAACTGATTTATATTCTATACTAATTTGACTATTAAATCTTTATGATTATGATACATATAAAAATAGTAACTGCATTCTAAAGTTTAATGAATGTTCGCGCACTGGAGAGCGGGTAGTCCGGAAACCTGCTGAGCAGAGTTCGGTTAATGAAAGCTGTATTTTCTCACTGGCATACTAATTAGAGCTTGTCAACTAATGATGTATGTTTTACTTATTATTTTCAATTAAATCGTCTTGTAAAATTGCATTTACGATTAATATTTATTACAAGTCGGTGGTTACGAGTTTGTGATCGTAAGAATGATTTTGCTATTTAGTAATGTTTTTTTCCAACTGACTATTGGTCTGATGAGCCTTCACAGATCCACGGGACTTTTTTGGGCTTGCTTAAAGCAATCGGCTGAATGGAAACAAGCTTCAGGGCGTCAAAGTAGACGACATTTTTCTTCGGCTGTTGCATTGAATGCAACATCGCGAATAATGACTGAGCAAGTTAGCTAAACTAATAATATACATGTGTAGTTACATGCATTTCGAATTTGATATATGGCTAAACTAATTAATACTAAGTTCGAGAGATAAGAAAAAAATAATCCACCATTATATATACTTATTGTGTGCGTAAACATAATTGGGATGAGTTTCATTATATGTGTTGACTTAGTAAACGACAAATTTCATTGTCATTGTATCGAAACACTTACTCGCATATCCCTCATTCATGAGGGATCCACTCCGGGGGAGCGAACCGAATCATGTGATGCGCACTGCCGTCACAGTGTAAATATGAGAGACAGTACGGAAACTATTTATAAACGCTCGAAAAACGGCACACACACACAAATTTGCGCATTGACGAGAAATTCAATAAAGTATTATATAGACAGCACCACGAAAACCGCTTAGAGGTCTCGTCGATGCGCATGTCTGTGCGAGTGTGCCGGTAAGTGCGTTTATTTAGATTAGTTTTAATTTTATTTATTTCTATTATGACCACTTAGCCTTATACTTAGTAGCTTATAGGATTTAGTGCTTGATTAAAATTTCATATGGTGTTAAATAGCAAAGAAGTCAAAATGATAAGCACGTTAAGCCTTAAGAGAGTAACATGACATTAGTAGCAAATGATAATCAACGTGAGGGCTATAGCTTGTTAGTCGAGTTCTTGGAAGAAACTCTACCACTATACCACTTTCAACATTATATATTTTTTCTTTTTATGTCATAGTAAGTAAACGAGCGGGCGGTCACCTTATTTATGTTAAATAATCCTCGCCGTCCATTGACACTGGCAACACCAGGGGAGTCGCAAGTGCGTTACTAGCCTGTGTTTGGAGGGTAGAGGGGAGGAATAGTAAGGAGGAGGATAGAGGAAGAGTGATGGGAGAGGACGGAGGGAGAAGGAGGGGAAGTGGGCTTTTGGCGCTCTCACTGACTGAACGGAATACATCAATGCAAGCACTATTATTTCACGTCGGTTTTCTGTGGGTCGGATGGTAGTACCCCGGGCGAGCTGACCCATTCATGATGAAGCCAGTAATAGCTTCAGCATGACTCTATCGCCTAAAACAGGCTTAGTTTATATCTACGTTATTAGAGCGGATATAGGTATTGATAGACGAAATTATTTATGTCAGAATTCAGACATGACGGTTATCCTAGATGAGGTTTACTATAAACAACTATAGGATTAAATAACTAATAAATATCTGTCAGATAGCTCGCCATTCTATACTACCTTGTCGAATAAAAAAGCGTCTCCGATTGCCTATAAATTAAATACAGGCATTCAATACTGACTAAGGGGAAATTATACAAAACATTATAACAACAGTTAGCCACTAACAAGGGAGAGTCGAAGATAAATTGAAATTACAGCAACATCTGTGAATTTATCTCCGTTTGTTATGTATTAAACTGGGATTAATTTTATTCAAAGTCCGGCGCTTCAGCCGCGCGGCACGCGAGCTCTGTGTCCATGATTTGTGGTTTTGTGATAATGTCCTTATCATATTGTTTTGACAAACGACTTACGAGTATTTCATTGCTTCATACGTATAGAAAATATTATTCTTACACAATAGTTGTTTAGTTTTAAAAGAATAAGTATTAAATTTTAGATAATTTTCAACAGCAATATTTTTTGATTTGGAAATAATTTTTATTATATATTTTTTTTTTTTAGTTTACGAACGTAATTATCTATTTACTAGTTGGAAATTGGCAGAAAATGTGCGAAGGTAGTGGATGCTGAGGATTCCACTTTCGTAAGCCACTTAACACTTTTGTATGATTAAGTCTAATTTATACCACTCAACGAAACAATATGTATTTATGTAACAATTATATCTATAGGATAGTGTTTTGAGAATTTGAAGTATTAATATGTTTATCGATATTTTAAAATATGTGGATTTTTAGAAAAAAATGTATTTTTTTATTGTAAATAACAGATCGAGATACAGATAACACTAGAATACTTTTGAGAACATCAGTTTGAATAGCTTTTCATTTATTTTATTGTTAAAAATGTAATGGATTGTAAATAATCAAATGAATAAAACCAACTTCAAACAAATTCACTGTATAAAAATCACCAGAATGTCTTTGATCACAAGTAGCGCAGTATAATTAGGTACCTACCTAGTCTTAGATTGTAATAAACATAACAATACCTCAATAACTATTCTATTTTAAGGAGTTTTTTTAATGCTAAACCGTCTGATGCTAAATGGTCACCGTCGCCTAGGGACACCTGCAATATCAGGGATACCGCTGTTGCGTTGCCGGCCTTGAAGAGTGTGTTTCAATCCCTTTTTGAAGAGACCCATGTCATAACTCTGCGAGAGTACTGTGTTCCCTTGTGTGTTTTCAAAATTTAAGGTCCATGAGGAATGAAATTAAAATGAAACCTCCTTAACTAACCTACTCTTTGCAATAAATATAAAAAAAAAAAAAACAAATCGATTTATAAGTGACCAAGTCGGGTCTTTGGCGGGATTTTAGTCTGTCGTGTAGTGGATTTTATATTTTAATCATAATCTTGTGTTATTTGATTCTATATGTTGTAAATTTGATGGTGTTTTACGTAATATAGTTAGTTTATTGTGCATAAGTGAAGTGAATGGAAAATAATACCACGGTGCATGAAATTCTGAGATGCCACAAAAACTCCCTGAAAGTTTGTAACAAGGGATCCACCATCTTGTTAGAATATTACACGACGCAATACTGAAGTTATCGCACCATGCTTGTAATATTCTTGACTACGCGACAATGGCAGTTATAATCTGAAAGATTGATTGCCAAAAATAAAGCTAAATAAAAATGACTAAGCTTTGTGGTAACAACCATACAAATGGAACCTTTTTCTTTATTATGTGGGTTAATAAAAAGAGGTTATCTAATAATTTTGACCTGCTTCAAACATATTACGATCAGTTCATGAATAGGGAATCTACGAAACTACTTTATTTTTTATAAATTATTTCATAACTAAATAAAAATTTTATCCACGTTCCATTAGAATAGCATTCTTTTACATTTTGTTCATGGAAAAGAATACATTTATTTTGAATAAATAAAACATAAATTAAACAACGTTTAAAACTATACATTAACGATTTAGCGGACATCGAAAACAATTTGATATATTATAATTTAATTGAAATTCTGCAATCTATATACATTTGTAATAAAACACTCTTTAGTCCATTAAAAATAAAATATTATTGGCTTCATATTCAACACCTACACAAAATTTGATCAAGGATAAAGATAATATGCGATACATTAGTAAAAAATAAAATAGATTTTTTTATTGCTTGCAATTAATCACACTGTGTCCAAAAAAGTATATTTTAATGGATAGCCTGCATAACTAGGGTTGCTGACACTATCGCGAGAGACCGAACGTACTGATTCTAGAAACTTTAGAGCGACATGCCGTGAAAGAACTATGCGAGTTGTTAATCATAATATTAGTTAGTTACTACTGCAGACTGTAGATATTGTGGCCGTAGCCATTATAACTGGATCACTGTACTTAGAATCAGCCAGTCACTCTCTCATATAAGCATTAAAAAAATGCATGTACCAGTGTGTATAAATTGTACAGGCTGAATATTTAGACTGCTGCAATATTTATGGAGGATACTTTGCACTCGATTCTCGTTCTAAATTATTAAAAAAATGGTACTTAATATATGACGTAATTATCTAGAAAAATAATGAAATATACACAATACTCTATGCGTCTATGTTAAAACACAGAGTTATTGCCCTTTGGAGTTCACTTGGAAGTGAATATTGGAATCTTAGGAACAAAACAAAAGGGTTTATTGTTCGTTTATTATCAAAAGTTATTAACTCTGGATCACCCATTGTATCTTTTGAGAACGGTCATCACACCTAGACTATTTACGATTATGTTTATACGTTTGAAAGTTTTGCAACAAATTTTAACTTAGATTTTCTTGATTGTTTATTAGTATTTGTTTTGACATTATTACTTTATATGTTACATGTGACAATGAAGTGTCTTATTCTACAATACTGCGAGTATTTGACCTTTCCTTTGGTGTATATGAAAATGCTCATAAACTATATACTATACGAGGTCTCGTAATGTAAATACTTAACTATACATTTACTCATTTTTATACTACTAAACCAAGGTAGACACTTTTGTTACAGACAGGAATGTATAACTACCGTACTTGTAACGCGTGACGATATGTTTTCTCCTGTGCCATAACACGTTTCACTTTAAAGATGAACAAACATATTATACATTATATTATAGATTTTACATAAAAACGAGCCCTTACATCTAAGGCAATATTTCCCGCTATTTACATTTTGACACTAGTTTGGCATTCAGAATCTTCCGTAAATTTAACTTTCGAGTTTTTGGCGGGATTTTGGTCTGTCATGTAGTGGATTTTATATTTTATTCATAATCTTGTGTTATTTGACTATATATTGTGTAAATTTGGTGGTGTTTTACGTAATTTAATTAGTTTATTATGCATAAGTGAAGTGAATGGAAAATAATAACATGGAGCATGAAATTCTGAGATGCCACAAAAACTCCCTGGAAGGCAAGGGATCCACCATCTTGTTAGAATATGGTTTCACACGATGCTTAATATTGGAATGATTTCACGAAGTTTGTGATATTATTGACTACGTGACAATGGCAGTAATAATCGGAAAGATTGATTGCCAAAAATAAAGTTTAAAAAAAAAGAAAAAAAAACTTTGAATGTTGGTAACCCTACGTACAAAGCATCTCAGCAGGAGGCAAAGGCCACGAGGGCGCTAGCTGCCAACTTTATAAAGCGGCTATAGTAGCATAATGCGGTTCCTATGTAAATACGCGCGTAACTGCCCGCGCTACGGACCTCGTGACTTCACCTGATTGGTAGGATTGTGCGTTAATTAGCTTTCGTAATTAAATCGGGATCTTTTCAACGAAATAACTTTGTAATGGGGTGAAACTAATAATAAATTCAAGTTTATAGCTCACTTTAAAATACCTGGCGATATTTAATGGTGGCGTTTATGTTGGTTACTTAGTATTTTGAATAACCTTAATATATATATGAAAAATAAATCGTTATCAATTCTGTACTTCAGTACCACTATTTCAGTAACATTAATCTGTTATTATATATAGTATTTTAGTAGATGTATTCAAGTGCATATTATTGTTTTGTTGCTGGGAAATATAAATAAAAAGATTGCTTGATTTTTGAAATTACTCTAGGAATTGTTGTTTTTTTATTGAAGTTCGACAAAGTGACTACACTATGCCTGATGGTAAGCATAGTACAATCCAAAAACAGTGGCGACCACAACCACAACCAAAGACAGGTTATCCAACGCTGCTCGCCGCTGTCATGCCGGCCATAATGACGAAAGTCACCCGGTACTGGATATGCACAGGCTGATCCCGAAACGCGACGCGCAGAAGCGAGTCACTATGACGGGCTTTTTCGCCATGTACATGGTGGTTGCGACCCAGTCGGGCTGTAAAACCCTACCACCCCGCTATCGCCATTGCCTCGTTCGTTGATCAGCAGGGTGCACCACGTGCAGGTGAGGTTGGCTTGGGTGTCTCAAGTTTTAAGATGTTACTCGACACCCCTTACACCCCTGACAAGGAAAGGGGCTTTATCTAAAAATGGGATATGTACAAATCATGTATTAAAAGTTTCTATATATCTCTTATTATGAACTTACGAACTCTAAATAAAGTACTTAAGGTTTTTTGTTTATGTATAAAGTTGTTTTTATTTCAATTTTTTATTATTCATGTTTAGTTTTTCTGTTAATAAAAGAAAGTTTAATAAGAATATACCCATTAGTACATACATATATAAACAATCATTTTATTTGTATTATTTTCATTATAGTAAGATAAATAAGTCTAATTAAGTCTTATTAATATTATCAACCTAGGTAAGGTCTCTTTCTTTTGTTAGAGCATTTATTTATGTAGTCCAGTGAAGCTGTTAAGACCTTAGTTGGTCAATAGCGTAGTCAGATCGAAAAAAAAATCATTACTTATTACCCATTAAATGAAAATAAATACTAGATATCTATACATATAATAAGAATGAAGTGTCTGTATGTAACAGCGAAATAATTTTTTTTCATAGATTGCATATGAACGTATACACGCTACTGATAACAAAAATGCAATTTTTAAAATTTTTGTCGGTCTGTCTGTCTGTTTGTTCCGGGTAATCTCCGAAACGGCTAAACCGATTTTGACAGGAATTTCACCAGCAGATAACTGAAATTACTGCGGGTGACATAGGCTACTCTAAATTAGACTAAGTGTTAACCGCGGCTTCGTCTGCAATGCTATCTCCAAAACGGTAGGACCGATTTTCACAGAATTTTCACCAACAGATAACGGATATCATAACAAGTAATTTAGTATATTTTAATTTAGACTAGCTGTTAACTGTGGCTTCGCCCGCAGTACTATATCTAAAACGGTTGAACTGATCTTCAAGAAACTTTCATTGACAGATAGCTGACTTTATAAAAAGTAATTCAAGTAATTTTAGTTTATACTAGCTGTTAACCGTGGCTTCGCCTGCAGTATTATCTCCAAAACGATTAGATTGATCTTCACAAAACTTCCATTGGTTGATAGCTGATTTCATAAAAAGTCATTCAAGCAATTTAAGTTTATACTAGCTGGTAACAGTGGTTTCGCTTGCAGTACTATCTCCGAAACGGTTAAAAAGATCTTCACGAGACTTTCACTGATAAATAACTGACCTTATAAAAAATAATTTCAGCAATTTTAGTTTATACTAGCTATTAACAGTGGTTTCACCCACAGTGTTATCTCCGTTTACCCGATTAGGCCTCCCACCCGATTAGGCCTCCCACGGCAGCGGCGCAAGCCTAGGTTCGATCCCTCGGTAGGGAGCCCTTGAGTGCGTTGCTTGCGCGATACGGTGACACACCCATACATCACTGCTACAACACTACACGATCACCCCCACACACGTACACGCCTACACGCTACACATTTTGGTGGAAGGGTTTACTTTTTTCCCTTATCGAACTGAAAAACTTTCAATTTTACGATAAAAAAAAAATGGAGGAGTTGTCGAGGCGCATATGCTTGGTACACATATACGTCTCGACAACTCAAACATATATGAATAGTTAGCTACGTTTACTAAGATAGGTCGCGATTTTGCATGCAACGGGCAACAGCCAAGCCGAGGTGTGCCGTGCACCCTTGAGCTGGTTGCCAATATAAAATTGGTTGAGTTCCTTAAGCGCTCGTTTTAGTAGTCCGGTGAAGCTGTAAATGCCAAAAAATAAAGACCAATAGCGTAGTCAGTTCGAGAAAAAAAAAAGATCTACTCTACCGATCCAATTTTACCAATAGAAAGCGACGTTACTTGTGAATGTCATAAACTGTATATTAACCCGAAAAATTTGAAGACTTTTTTGGTAGTCGAATTTGTAAACTAAGTCGGACAAAAAACGATCGAACGAAAACGGTTCTTTATTTTTTACACAAGGAAATCCCTACGGATACCCACCCTAGCCGGGCTGCTGAGGGTGGGGTATGTCCGACTTGCACGGACTAAAAAGCAACGCGTCTACTAGTTCTTAAATGCCTTAACACTAGAAATCATCGATATCTACTAGACAAAAAAAAATCGGTTGAAAAACAGAAGGAATTGTAACTGGACTGAAATGGAACTGGCACAAACTTTAACGGTGTTATTACAAAAAAATTAAACACGTTTTGAACGCTAGCTTTAAAAACTCTCCGTGAATGTTCGCAGTCTTGCTCTTTTGTCTCGCTTTAGTTAGGTTAGGTTACAATTGCGAAAAAAGGATAACGCGATCTTGCTTCGGGCGAGCGTGGTGCATTTCGTACGAAACCTTTTTTAAACCGAGTATTTAACTTTTTTGTAATAATACCGTAACTGATTTTTTTTTGTTTTTGTCTGTTCATATATAGAAAGACAAACAATTCCAATTCCAATACGGATGCCGAAGAGGCATTCTAGTAAAGTCTGTCGTAAAATGATATAAAGGAGCCGATGTCTTTATTTCACCGAAAAACATTAAATCTACCGATACATTGAATAAGTAATTGATCGCAACACCGTCGTCTGTAATGACGACAAGGAATCCGGTCGTACACTGGTTACGTGGTGACTAATTGCACTAAATATTCTGTTACTCTGTGGCTATTTACATTTCTAACTTGATTTATAATTACTTCGTCTGATGACTCATACGATGCAAACCTTATACACTCCTGCATTCATAAATTTTAAAAATATGTAAAACTAGATATGCCCGCGGCTTCGTTCGCGTGGAACCTAATGTACAAAATAGTGATTAATAAACTTATATGAATGTAAAGTCTAATTTTTATCTACTTTACTTTCGTACTTAAGTCGCGTCGTCATCAAAATTACATTAACTTTTGATAGACTTAACCGATATCAATGAAACAAGCACTAAATGCTACTCGAAGATATGCTTTATGACTTCCTAAAACAAGTCTTATCATCAATACAGTATCTTAGAAGTAATGCGTGTTCACACAAACATACAGATATACATTTATAAAACTGATTGAAATGTATTGTATTACTTATTCCTAGACACTTCCAAGTTATATTTCTTTTGGCGCGTTAGGATGAAATGATGAGAGTAAATATTTACGATGCGCGCGCACACCGTCACGAAAAACCGATACCTTGAAGTTAGCTGTAGTCAACATTTTGTTTCTTTGTATTAAAACTTTCAATACATTAAATACCTTTTTTCTACTGTTAGTGTCGTTTTTTCTACAAACGTGTAGAATAAGGCGAAAGATAAAATTTTTGAAAAGATTCTTATCTTGTTTCACCAAAGAAGTATAACTTCTAACGCATGTACATAACTACACACACACTATTTTATTTATTTAAAAAATCTAAAAAATACGGACATATAAGGTTTATATTCTTATTAATTGTATAGATAGATGTGTTAGTGTGGTTATTACATGCTTTTGCTCTAAAATGTAGCGTATTTTTAAAATACACATAATAAATAAGTAACATGAATGGAATTCACATAATTTCTGTACTAAACATAAATACATTACATAGACTGTACCTCGCAAATACAAAAAAAAAAAACTAAATGTGCAAGGCGCGTTTAGATGACACGCAGTTAACGCTATAAAAACAAATGTTGATTTCTTTAGACATAAACGAAAGACCCTTTACACTTGACGATTATTCTAATAGATTTTTATAGTGACACAAGAGGTAAGTAGTAGAGACACGCTCAAACTATTACTGATTTTGGCATAAATGGGTCGGCTCGTCTGGGGTAGTACCACCCTCTCACAGAACACCAGCGCGTGAAGTAACAGTGCTTGCATTGTTGCGTTTCGTTCAGTCGGTGAAAGCGACACAGGCCCACTATCCTTCCTCCATCCCCCTACATACGCCCTCCCTGTGAATTGCGACTCCCTTGGTGTTGCTAGTGTCTATGGACGACGGTGATGATCACGTAACACAACAACGTTAGGTGACCCACCTGTACGTTTGCCTCCTGTCGACATACAAAAAAAAAGTGCAGTCACAGTATCTGATGGTAACCACAGTACTATATAAATACAACGCCGACCACAGAGATTGGTATGTTCCGGAGGACGAATACTCGTACATCGGTGCATGTTCACCTCCAGAACATCGCACCACAACATCACAGTACATATAACAGACAATTGGGAAACTTCCTATAAACGCTAGCACCGGCACACTCACCCAAACATGCGCATCTACACGACCCCTAAGCGAACCTCGCGGTACTGTCCATAGAATTTCTTTCAAAACTTCTCGCTGATGCACGTGTTAGTGTGAGTGTGCCGTTTTCGAGCGATTGTTCGTAGTTTCCGTACTGTGTCTCATATTTATACTGTGACTACATTCTTGACGTCATGAGGAACATAGCACAGAAAACCGAGAAACCTCAGTTAAAACGAAAAGAACTAAAACGCAGGCCCGGTCACTAGTTCGTTCACCAGAACACAACTAAGTGCAGAGCGCCCCCCGATAACCACATGAAGGCATACGCCTTCACCTGTACACCCTTCTTCGAATAAAGAAGGTGAACAATTATCACCACAAGAGGGTCCGCCCTGTTATGGATTTCCCACACTGTCTCATTAAAGACAGACCGAGAAGATTGCGAATGAGAGATCGGTAATTCATCACCGGTTGTTCCTAGAACGCTATATACCAAAGCATGTCAGAATGGGTGTTACATTTGTATAGACGTAGCGATCCCCATTTGATGCAATCATCGCATCTGCAATGGTACTAACTGCACACTACCTCTCTACTACCTTTAGGGGCAGAGCAACTAGTATACAAAAGGTAGGCCACGTATTACACATATCACCTCCACACACGTGAACGAACACATGTTTACACATGGGAGTAGAAGGGTTTTATTTTTTTCCCTTATCGAACAAAATTAGTTCGACAAAAAAAATCGGACACTAAATACATATAAGTTTTAGTGAGGTGTATATGCTTGATACACATATATTGTGAGACATCACTAACTTATATACGTATGAACAGCTTAGGTTAGCTTAGTTAGATCGTGAATTGCATAAACTAGGCAACAGCCCAAACTAAGGTGTGGCGTGCACTCTTGAGCTAGTTGTCAAGATTAAAATAAGCGCTCGCCGCGAGTAGTGCGGTGAAGTTTTTAAGGTCTTATTAGGCCAATAGCTTAGTCAGTTCGAAAAAAAAGGTAGGCCACATAGTACGCTAAGCGAATAGGAAAATAATAGTGCAGTGCAACTATTTATTGCGATAGGTTTTTTTTCTCGAATTAGCTACGCTATTGCCCTAAAAAGGCCTTAATAGCTTCATCGGATTACCAAGGCGAGCATTTAAGACACTCAACCGATTAACGTTATTTTATATATTTAATCGAAAGTAACAAACAAACGTATATGCATGTGGATAGAAAAGTACGGCAATAAATTTGCCTTGCAAAAAAAGGGATAACGAGAAATCATCAATTCGGAATAAAAAATAAACTCGATCGCTTATTATAAATCGGAAAGACCTCGTGTCGTTGGTGTTAAAGAAAAATTGCTAATTGTTATTTAATGCCACCAATTGCCTGAGTAACGGACGTTAAACAGTAAGGTGATGAGGGTAAAAACAGTTAGAATTATGACCGATCCCTTTACATACTGACGTGGTACATTCTTTATAACATAATTATTATAAACTCGTCTCGCTTTAAGTTTATTTACGAAGACAGTTTGACTATAATCGTATGGAGATAAATTTGATATTGGCTTGATGATTTCTGAGTAAGCAATTACAATAAATTCGTGGTTATAATTAAACGACAATTAGACAAAAAGATAACGAGTAGTTTACATTTTTAGACGAATGCAAACAAAATTTAATTATTTTGTCGCTATAGTAATTAAAAACACGTCGCAAATAATCATCTTTTCTTGTTGTTCCATCTTTTAATAAACAATTTTATTCATTCAACTTAGGATAAGAGCTGAAACTATTTTTAATAATTCTTGTGATACATTTTTATTTTATATTATACTAGTGGCCCCGGCAGACGTTATTCTGCCTTGATAATAAAATAAATCCTAAAATCGAAACGCATCAACACCTACCAAATCCAATTGTGAATCTAAGCTAGTCTTGAATTCACCTGAATACTCACAAAAAAATTCAACAAAATATATCCAGTCGTTAAGGAGGAGTTCAGTCACATAAGCACAGACAGTTTTTTTTTTCTCGAACTGACTATGCTATTGACCCAGCAAGGTCTTAACAGCTTCACCGGACTACCAAGGTGGGCGCTAAGGGCACTCAGCCGATTTTATTTGACAACTAGCTCAAGACACGACACACCTCGGCTTGAGTTGTTGCCTGATGGCCCATCTCCTCTTTGCACGGGTTCGGCGGACGAGGGGAGGCAGCTGGTGTGTGTCCAGTCTCTCTCCCTATTAGGAGGGAGCCTAGCGGCCACCTTCCGCCGGGCGGACCTTTGAGGCGGATATCGAAGTGGAATAGCATACATAGTTCGATCTCTTGCCGTCCCAATAATACGGTCGGACGGTACACCGTGGGGTTTTAGTCTGCGGGCTGTAGCCTGATACGGGCAATTCGCGACCTATCTGAGCTGACCTGAGTTAAATATTCATACATATATAAGTTCTTGGAACATATATGTGTACCAAGCATACATACCTCAAGAATTGTTATATATGTTTCGTATCGGATAATTTTCTAAACTATTCCAGTTCAATAAGGGAAAGAAACAAAACCCTTCCACTTTCATGCGTAAGCGTGTATGCGTGCACGTGTGTGGAGGTGATGTGTAATGTTGTTGCAGTGATGTAAGATTTTGTGTGACTGTATCACGCGAGCGGCGTACTCATGGGCTCCACGCCGAGGGAATGGACCTGGGCTTGAGCCGCTGCCGAAGCGAGCTTAATCTGGTGCACGGACAGAAGAATTATATGCATAGTACTCGTATACTAGCGGACCCAGCGGACGTTGTCCTGCCCTAAAAATAAAAATAAAAACCTGACAAATTATATACCTTCCTCATGAATCAGTTTATCCACTAGGTTACCAGTAGTTTTTGAGTTAATCGTGAACAGACAGACAGACGTAGCAGAGGTCTCTGTTTTATTATATGTATTAAGAAAATAATTCCTTTGAAGTGCAATCACTTCTGACCATTCCATATGACATTTTTCGGTGATAGTTGTAACCTACTTATTTTTTATATTCGATTGATCCTTTATCATTTTTCTAGTGTCCAACGAAAGTGGTTGGAATTAGCAATTTGACTATATAACATTGTAAGCTTAAGGCAACCAATGTTAATATCAACAATAGGAACCATATAATGAGCAAAGCAATTAATTAACCTTAGTATGGAACCCATAGCGAAAATGCTGTTTTTTCGAACTGACTACGCTATTGACCTAGCAAGGCCTTAACAGCTTCACCGAACTGAGAGCGAAAATGCTCACCACACTTTCTTCGAACTAGTTAAAGCTATTAATCGAAAAGGCTTTGACATTTTTATTAGGCTTAAATGCTAACCCGGAATGTATTTAAATGAAATGGCAACTAACGCAACAGTGCGAAATTTGTCATCCAATAATAAATAGTCACATGGTGCACGTCCTGGATTTATTTACGTTATATTATTTGAGTCTAAAATGTGTCGCTTTTTTATATCATGGGAGGCAAACGAATATCTAGGTCACCTGATGTTAAGTGATCATCACCATCTATAGACATCAGCAACACCAAGGAGTAGCGAGTAAGTTACCAGCCTTTGTTGGTGGGGAAGACGAGAGAGGGAACGTGGAGGGAGGAAAGGGAAAAAGAGAAAGCTGGGCCTCCGACGCTTTCATTGACTGGACAAAACACAACAATGCAAGCACTGTTACTTCACGTTTGGTTTATGTAAGAGGGTGGTACTACCCTGAGCGAACCGACCCATTCATTTTGAAATCAGTTATAGCTACAACGTCTACTACCTTAAAAATATTTCTTCACATTCCAAATGGCAACTATATAGAATAATTTCTTTTTATGTCAAAGGATAGCAAACAGGCAAACGACCCGTCTGATGTTAAATGGTTATCTTGATGGTTTAATAATGCATTAAGTAATTCAGTGGTTGCCCAATTAACGTAACGTACAATGTGTACTAATGTTTCTTTCTATTTTTTATTTGATAGAAACCAATGATAGAATTAAAGTACCATAGAATAGTTGCCCGGTGTATTAGCATATTATATCGTGTACAAACCGCTACATTAATCAGTCTAGAAGTATCGGAGCACAATTTACTCGCGTAGCTCGGCGTGCTGACACACGTCTCAGACGGCGAGTAATAAATTTGTCTAATAAGCAAACCCTTCTCCGTTTACATTCCGAGATGCGTTCGAATGTTATTCACGTTCGAGTTAGAGAGCTCTGTCTATATTTTTGTCCAATGTTTGATCAAATCGTTATTTTAAACTAGCTGCGCCCGCGACTTTATGTGGAACCTAGTTTACAAAACAGTGATTAATAAAATCATCTGAATGTATTAAGTCTAATTACTATCTACTTATATCTCGTATTTAGGTCGCGTCGTCATTAAAATTACAATAACTTTTGCTAGACACAACCAACTTTAACGAAACAAAGAGTACACAAAGATACGCTTTACGATTTTCTTTAAAAGGTTTCATCATAAACGCAGTACTTTAGTAGTGATACATGTTCAGACAAACGAACAAACCAGCAGATAGACAGACAGGCAGACATTTCTAAATCAGATTGAATGTAATTCCTATAGTTCTGCAACACTTTTTTTCACAAAGATCTAAAGAGTACTGTTATGTTAGATTTACGTTCTTGTTATCTATATATTAATACGTGAAGCAAAATCTTTGTACCTCTTTTTAACCAATTTCCCGTGAACGGGTGAACTTTAAATTTGGCATAGTTTATATGGCGGAGAAGTGCAGAAAGCTGTTTATCTATATATATAAAAATCAATTGCTGTTCGTTAGTTTCGTTAAAACTCGAGAACGGCTGGGTCGATTTAGCTGATTTTGGTGTTGAAATGTTCGTCGTAGTCCAGGAAAGGTTTAAAAGGTGAGAAAATATGAAAAAATTGCGAGGAAGATAGTAAAAACAAGAATTTAATTTTCCCATATAAAATGTTCTACTCACTTTCCTGTCAAACTTTTGACGTTTGTCCATTCCGTGTGGTAGAATCGGACCAATATAATTGAAGAACGTATTAAATTAAGGGTTTGAAATAGAGAACACATATCCAAATTACGCGGATCTCGGATTATCGTGTATTTAAGTTTTAATATTTTGATGGTTGTTTCAGAATTTTTTGTCATTGTATTGACATATTTTGATGTTTGGAATGAAAATTTGGAAATTTGGAATGTAAAAAAAAAAAGTCTTTATTGGGCCATTTGTCACACACAATATCTGTTTTGTTGGAATGCCTAAGTAATTTTAGCGAAGAAAGAGTTTTCATGTCGTTAAGATAGATGATACGAAGTACACCGGGTCATCTAGTTTCATATAAAATGCATTAAAAGTACATTAAATTAATTAAAATGTGCACTACTCACACTACTGCTTGAATCTTACACAACATATACACACATGTGAATAAAAAAGACATTTTGACAGCCGTCAATAACGACTTCAAAAAAGGTTTCGAAGGAGGTTGCTATACTCGACTATATGTATTTTTTAACTCTTACGTTCTAATTACCATTGTCCATCCCACATTCAACAATAATATTATAACATATAACTATTATTGTGATGTTTATTATTTTTTATGGTGAACTCACTTCAAATGACGATTTAATAAAAAAATTAGCCAAATAATATTTTGTGTAATCAAAATGAGAATTTTGTTCATAAAAGTAATCTATGACTTAGACCTCCGCGGTTACAATGTTGCAATTCAACCTCATGTAGTAACAAAAAATAATTTATTTTCAAAAGCTAATGGTAGTAGTAAAAACATCTTTGGCTTGGATTCACCATTTTCTTCTTCTTTCATCTTCTTTTCCAAACGATGATACTGGGCATATCACTATTTCTCATAATGAATAGACTACATTTAATTCAATATAATTCAATATCACCAAGAAATACCACACACTTATGGTGTCGTGTAAAATTAATTGAAAATTATGTCATAGGTTGCGATAAATTTCCTTATTTTCGTTTAATTATGTTTGCTTAAATTTTGAGAGCTTTATTACCACGTGGTTTTTATTTCAAATTTATGAATAGTTTCAATTTTAATTTACACAGATTTTTTTATATTTATATAATTAAAGATCGTGGCAAATGGCAAATAACTGAGTAGCTATGATGAAAACCTTTGATTATAGAAGTATAACCCTTTGACAAAAAAATCCTAATAAAGTTCAAACTTTAAAAAATCAATTAACTATGGTCGAATGTCGACCACTAGGCGCCCACTAGTATGTATAGATATTGAAATATGAGCTCTAGTAAAATGATTTGATACTCGTAATTATGTTCTCTGTGTGATTTTAGTAAGATTTTATTTTCAAACCGACTACGCTATTGGCCTAACTGGAATTTACAGCATCAATGGACTACTAATGTAAACGGTTGAGGCACAACAAGCTTGAGGTTTGACTAACGAGCTCGAGAGTGCAAAAGAGGCCGAACCTCTGCTTGGGTTGCCTTGGTTGCAACACCTCGAATTTGCCTAAGCTAAACTAAGCTAGCTGTTCATACATATAAGAATTAGCGAGATAAGCAGGTGTACCGGCCGGCATGTGACTCTCACGAATTCAAATGTGTATTTTGTATCTGACAGCCTTTTTTAAATTTTATTTTTTATTTCATTAACGTGGGGAAATTCCTGCGGATACTCACACTCCCGGGGAAGAGACACGTCCTACCTCCATCGAACCATCACTTTCAACAACCAACAGACAATCAGGCTAATCTAAACCTAGTTTGAAAGTAAGGTTGAAATATTGACTGTTAATTAGTTAAGAAACCTTGAAAATTATTTAAAGTGGCATCTATCGGCTTATTGTTGTACTATGATGTTTATTGCAAATGTTTTATGTTGTTTATATTATCAGAAAATTTGTTTTTAACGACATTTAGCTTCACATCCTTGGATTTTTTTTATTGGGAAAGGTTCGCTCTGACACCTTTTCATCTTGCCCGATCATCAGCTAATTAATATCCGTTGAATCGAAAAGAATTGAATTAAATTAGAAGTATTTATTATATTAAATGTTTCTTATCATTTTAATTTCATACTAAATTGACTTAACTGCCTCTTAATTGTCATCAATTTTGATGTTTCACACCTGCTAGATGTATCACGATAGTTTTTTTTTTTCGAAATGACTATGCTATTGACCCAGCAAGGTCTTAACAGCTTCACCGGACTACTAAGGCGAGCGCTTAAGGTACTCAGTCGATTTTATTTTGGCAACCAGCTCAAGGGTGCACGGCACACCTCGGCTTGGCTGTTGCCTGTTGCATGCAAAATCGCGACCTATCTTAGCTAACCTAGTTAACTATTCATATATGTATGAGTTGTTGAAACGTATATGTGTAGGTACCAAGAATATATGCCTCAACAACTCCTCCATATATTTATTATCGGAAAATTGAGAGTTTTTCAGTTCGATAAGGGAAAAAACAGTAAACCCTTCCACCTTCATGTGTAAGCGTGTTGGCGTGCACGTGTGTGGGGGTGATCATGTAGTGTTGTAGCGGTGATGTATATTTGTGTGTCACCGTATCGCACAAGTAACGCACTCAAGGGCTCCCTACCGAGGGATCGAACCTAGGCTTGAGCCGCTGCCGTGGTAGGCCTAATCACGATAGATCATTTCCGCTTTCTTTTTTTTATTATGAATTAAATATGAATACCTATATTGTATGAGTACCTATACTATAATTTCAAAGCTTCCAAGTTCCTTTCCGCGTATACAATTACTGGGCTCAAATAAAAATATGACTTGTCAAGAATCATAAAAAACAGTAATTAATCGAAATTTAGCCAATATGACAAGTTGGTCCAACTATACACATATTGGAACAAACTATTGGTGAATACTGAACCAACTTCATTTGTCTTCCATCGTAGCTGAAGCCCCTGGAGGAATGTCAATGCGCTGTAGCTGAACGATGAGATGGCTGGTGGTCTGCGGTAATTGGGCACAGGATGTTTGCAGCACAAATGATTTGCAAATGCTACTTGTGCCTGTATTTATTCATAAGCGTCGCTACCGTTCTTTTACCATTATTACTTGATATTCAAAGGATTAAAATCTTCAAACCTTCTAAATTGTTACGTACTTATATTTCCAAATTTACTTAGCAACCACACACGTACCTACTCCGCATTATAAACGCACGCAGACGGGTCATCGTACCTTTAAAATGCTTGGCGTCTGCTACTTTGCCATCTTAATCTGGGATTATACAATCAGATAGTTACAGTGAGGCCTTAAATCTGGGTTTAAATATATATCCAAAATATACAGAACCGGATGTAAAGATTGGGATGTAGCGGGACAACGAAGAACGAGGGATTTGAACATAAATTATATTACACGATATGACGTTACAATTCAACTGTAATCTGCATTTGGAAACGATCTAAAATGTTGCCAATGCCTCATATTTTCGTTTTTTTTTTTCTTCAGACTCTTGGTCCGCACCTTTTTTCTGCTTTCGTTTAGTTTTTATTAGTCGTCCCGCCCTGTTTATAAAAAAACCCTTGACAAATTATATACCAAAATCTTTCTCGTGAATTACTTTATACTTTTATTATACTTACTGGTAAAGATCGCATTTTGTAGCTTTTGAGTTTATTGCGAACATACAGATAGACAGACAGACAGACTGACGCTAAATTTTTTTTTCCTTTATTTTTGGCAATCAATCTTTCAGATTATCACTGCCATTGACGCGTAGTCAATAATGTTACAAGCGTCGTGCGATTATTACAATATTAAGCATCGTGTTAATCAATATTCTAACAAAATGGTGGATCCCTTGTTAGAACCTTTCAGGGAGTTTGTGTGGCATCTCATAATTTCATGCTTCGTGGTATTAATTTCCATTCACTTCACTTATGCACAATAAACTAACTATATTACATAAAACACCACCAAATTTACAAAATATAGAGTCAAATTACACAAAATTATGAATAAAATATAAAATACACTACATGACAGACTAAAATCCCTCTAAAAACTCCAAAATACATATTTTAAATATTACAATATAAACAAATAGAGCAAATTGAGTTATGTTAAATAAAAAGTGGGACATAAAATATTTAGAAACGGCTACCGCTTATCGTACCATCTCCACGACTGCACAGTATAAACTGGCATCTATTAACGTTATAATGAATTCCAGATAAGACCAAAAGGTCTAGTTTAAGATGAACGCTTTATAATGCTCCGAAGAAGGCGTAAATGACAGATTTAATGCCTACTAATTAAGTGATTCGGGATCGGTTCACTGCCTTAATGTGTTTTATCTGATTTTTGGATTTATTTATGGCCTGTTATCTTTGGCTTTGGAATAATTGTAATAAATGTTGCCGTTAAAAAAAAATCGATTAAGATAAGAATTCATACAAATTGGTTTTAAAGCATATATGTGTACCAAGCATATATACCTGAACAACTCATAGATACGAAATATAGGTTTATAGGAGTTGTTGAGGTATCTATGTTTGGTACACATATATGCTCAAACAACTCACATATGTATGAATAGTTAGCTTAGGTCAGCTCAGATAGGTCGCGCATTGCACGTGTCGGGCAGCAGCCCAGACCGAGGTGTGTCGTGCACCCTTGAGTTAGTTGCCCAAATAAAATCGGCCGAATGCCGCAAGCGCTCTCCTTAGTAGTCCGGTGAAGCTGTTAAGACCTTGCTGGGTCAATAGCGTAGTCAGTTCAAAAAAAAAGGTTTTAAAAAATGCTTCTGAAATGAAAAATTCTTTAGGCGGTTTTTTGGCAAGAGGTAAAATTATAATTTCGCGTCTTAACATGCTACGTAAGCACGACTGGCTGTATTGCGCTTCCCCGGCTTCCGTCAGACTAGTGACCCGTAGTATAAGGTCCTGTGTAAATATAATATTGATATTTTGCAGCTCACCATACGTTTAATTGACTAATAGAATTTATAAAAATTTATATACTCATTGCTCATTGCTAATAGATATAAAAACCACACTAATATTAATAATATCAATAAACAAATTCTGAAATTTAAATATTGGCATTCACACTACAATTAATATGACAATTCAAAAGAGAACACATTTATTTCATTTTTTGAGTTTTCACTGCTGTCGGCAGTCCTGATAACTGTCTCAATTTTTTTTTTATTCGATTGAAGCAATATTTTAGGAATATTCAAAAATTAAATTAAATGTACAATATTACATATAAATTAAATGTTGTTCTTGAATAGTAATTTGACATTTATCAATTATTATTAAGTTATTTAAAGTATCGTGAGATGTTGTCATACGTTCATATAATTATTTAATTAATTTAAAAAAAAGAGTGACATTACGTTGTACATGGCAACATCCTATATAAACAGGTTGAAGCGAGATAGCTGACTGCAGAATACAGTCTCTTTAGCTAAGTTTTAATTCGCAATTAAATCTAGGTACAGGTATTTTGTCTTGTAGTTTGATAACGGCTATTATTTATACGGCTCTGAATGTTTTAGTTTAGCTTCGACGAGTGACGAAAGCGGAGATTATATAAGATTTATTGTTTTATAAAAATTAAGTATCATATAACGTTAAATTGTGTATTCGTTTAATATGGAACAAGGAATCCTTATTTATTTTCTTGAATTAAATTTTGTCGAAAAACATCTCGATATAACCGAGCCTCTCTCATTTGGATTTGGTCTATGGTCAAATATATTATATACTTCATTACATAATATAAAGCAAAGTCCTTTGCCGCGTCTTTCTGTCTATTTGCCATAAACTCAAAACTTCTGAACGGATTTTCATACGGCTCCCACATCCCCAAGCGTTTAGGTATATAATTTATCTATATTTTTTTTAATTATCAGGGCAGGACAATGTTCGCGGGTCCCGCCGGTATATACTATAATAATAAGAATATAAATCTAACGTGTCTCAATATTTTCGATTTTCGTGAAAAAAATTGTTGCGGATGTCTGAAACTAAATAATAAAACATTTCAATCATTTTTAGAAACGCTCGTCTATCTGTTTGTTTGAACACGTATCACTGCCAAAGTACTACATTTAAGATAAAACCTTATGAAGAGAATTATAAAGAGTATCCTCGAGTAATATTTAGTCTTTGTTTTATTAAAATTGGTTCACTCTTTTAAAAGTTATTGTAATTTTAATGACAACACGAATAAAATACGACTGAAGATTAGACAAGAGAATAGATTTAATATATTCAGAAAATTTTATTAATCACATTCTTTTACATAAAGTACGCGGCTGAAATCGCGGGCACAGCTAGTATATACTATAACTTTTGTTGATAGAAAGATGACTTTTCGGAGTATTTTATCTATTATTATGCTTTTGCATTGGGGTGAAGCAGTGTTAATAATATTTGATACACATATCTTAAAAAGGATGATAAGGTTCTGAGATTGTAGTCAGCTAGTTAAAGTAATAAAAATAACAAAAAAAACTTGTGTATTGTTCACACGCAATAGAAGTGAAACTTAGTGTTCTGATTAATTTTTAAGAAAATGAGAGATGAACACAATATGGATGTGGTAAACATTAGTTTTTGATATTATTTCGTAATATTTTATAATGAAATGACAATGTTAATAATGCACAACACAGAAACATTTTTAAAACTGCACGATTTTTTTTTTTATTGAAGCACGACAAAGTGACTGCACTATGCCTGATGGTAAGCATAATACAATCCAAAAACAGTGGCTACCACCGAAAGACAGGTTATCCATTGTTGCTCGCCGCTGTCATGCCGGCCATAATGACGAAAGTCATCCGGTACTGGATATGCACAGGCTGATCCCGAAACGCGACGCGCAGAAGCGAGTCACTATGACGGGCTTTTTCGCCATGTACATGGTGGTTGCGACCCAGTCGGGCTGTAAAACCCTACCACCCCGCTATCGCCATTGCCTCGTTCGTTGATTAGCAGGGTGCACCACGTGCAGGTGAGGTTGGCTTGGGTGTCTCAAGTTTTAAGATGTTACTCGACACCCCTTACACCCCAATAACGATAGTTACTACGGTCAATTTTTTTCTTAAACTGACTACGATATTGACCTAACAGCTTCACCGGACTACTCACTACGATCTAATGGTAAATAATGTGCTTATAGATTTCAACGTTTCTCTGTCTCTTTCTCTCTCTATTTGTACGTAATATATTTCGAGTACATTAAGAACATCTTATTCCCTCATAGCTTAAAACCTATATATGCATATATAGCTATCTCTTTTTCGTTACACATTTTCCTTTCATAAAATCCGAAAGTACATACGTATTAACGTCACCGCAATGCGCTCGACGATCGCTGCGGCGGTTATCTCGCACTGTCTTTGTTTCGCAAGTCTAACTTAACCTAACCGAACGAATTACATATTAATGCCACCGCAACTGAAGTTAGTAAAGTGCATACAATCTACACCTAATTCGTTCTGGGCTATATGATTGATATCCCATGAAAGACATAAATGTCAAATGAGAGCCAAATTCAATATTATGATATACGCCTTGGTTATTGACTTTAGCGACAAAAGAAGTGAGATCTAAATGGGTGCCAAGTTACATAACAACATGAAGTATGTTATAACAATTTAAAACCATTTCTTCTTATAACTCGGGATAATATTGTAGCCCAAGGCCTGATTTGGCTAATTCGAATATACGAATTATAGTACCTACTAAAACAGTCATGGAAGAGCCCTATGTTCGATGGCTAGTTTCTATCAGCAAGCCAAATTTTCGAAAAAATAAAACTTATAGCTTACTAGGTGAGGAAGGTAGGTAATTTGCGACATAATAGAATTTAATTTGACTTGCCTATGTGAAATAGTTTTTGAGATACGAAGAAGTGAAAATTTGATCCAAATGGTTTATGTAATATTACACACGGTAGTGCGTTCGTCACTTTATTAGCTTGAACTGGGTTTGACTCGCTACCACGTATCTGTAGTCCCGTGAAGTTGTAGTTGTCAGAATTATATCGGCTGAGTGCCTTAACGCTCGCCGCGAGTAGTCCGGTGAAACTGTTAAGGTCTTGCAAGGCCAATAGCGTAGTCAGTTCGAAAAAAAGCTACCGCGTGTATAGATCTTGTCGTATACATTAATAGGTGAATTATTAAAGATATTGCGGTGGCCTTACTACGTAAATACCAGAAGTTTGACTTCAACAACTTTCACAACTGCGAAGACGTAGGCACGAGCCAGTGGAACTAACAATACGTTAATTTCTAAATAGTGAGCGCGGACAATGGCTGGGTTAGTGTATATTACATGAAACCTAAATGCCACACCACGCCGGACAATGCTCAGATATGGCGCGACCTTTACTCGGTATAATAATATTGAAAGCGAGCCCAGATATTATCCGGACCGAAGCTACCGAGCTATAGAAGTTGTAAATTATTGGATACGTAAGCAAATTAAATATTAAATAACTAGCTCTCGGCCGTGACTTCGTTCGTTAGTACATTTTGTTTGGTGAGACCAGATGCCCATACGTCGTAGGTTCATCCATCGGGCCGTGGACGTTCCGGCGCGGGACAATGTGGACTAGGCTGATAAAAAAATGACTATTTTTTACTTAAATATATCTAAAATATTGTTGGAAATTCTGAATACAAAATCGTGTAAAAGTCACAGCCCTTAATATAATATTATGATATCCCGCATGGTAAATTTCAATTTCTTGTATTAACATGGGAAAGCTTGATTTTTTGAGTTTAGAATGTTATAACTCTTTAATGGTTTATCAAAAAAGCTCGACCAAATCATTTTCTCCTATAATATTAAATGCTCTACAAAAAGCTATCTTATAATTTTTTGATAAATTGACGCGTTTCGAAATTATTCAACTTTAAAATATAATTTATAGTATTTGCTTATTTTTCTCTAATTTTTTGTGCTAACAATTAGTAGAAGGGTTTACGGATCTCAATGTTACTTACAAAACGGAAAACTTTACCTTATTCATATATAATATGTACGGAGCGGTCTGTACATAAAAACTGGATATAAAAATGAATACATTTAATCTGTCAAGTGGATTTTATATTTCATTCATGACCTTGTGTTATTTGACTATTTTTTGTAATATTGATTGTGTTCTACGTAATATAGTTCGGTTTTCGTGCACAAGTAAAGAGTATGGGAAATAATACCACGGAGCATCAATTCTGAGATACCACAAAAACTCCCGTTGAAACTGAGGGAACCAACATCTTGTTAGAACATTGAAACTATCACAAGAAACTTGTAATATTAGGATCCTGCCAAAACAACCTTAAACAAAATTATAGTGGAGAATAAAATTATACTCAGGTCATTAACCTTATAAATGCCACCGTAATAATTTCAATACTCAAAGTTCAATTCGCGTATCAAACAATGACTCATAATGAATTATTACTCTGCAAAATTTTTACCTTAGAATCATAAGGGCGTAGGTCAGAACGATCTACTAACTTACGCTCTTATGCTTCAAGTTATTGAGAGGTGCGACTAACCGTTTTCCTTAACGCAGCGTGCTTATCGCCTATCTTCCTAAAGGATCGTGCACGCCGAATCATACAGAATAAAATAGGGAGAGAGAACTCATTGAGAAATAATATACGTAACAAACGAATATGGAGATGAAATTAGAAGAAAGTAGGAGATTTGCAAATGAACGAAGTTCAACGAGATAACTTATAGAATTGCTAGACTTGAGAGGTAGTGGACATGCTTGTAGAAGGAAAGGCCAATGTCCAACACTGGACGTCTTAGATTGAATATCTATCTACAGTTTTTTTTTTTTTTTTTTTGTAAAATGATTAACGTTCTCTTGCGAAAAATGTTAGCCACTATAGGAATGTCGGGTCTTTTGACATTGTATAAAAATAACTTTGGTCTACACTCATGAATTTTCAGAATTTATTCAGCCTAGAATACATGCAGATATAACAAAGGAATCGACATATCTCATATGTACTTAAGAAGGGATGTTCAGTTAACGATATACTCATACTAAGTGCAGCTTTATACTTACGAGTACTTTCTGTACACAATTTATATTGGTTTCGTTCTTTGAGAGAAACTTCTTATGGGGAAGGGCTTTAAAGTTCTGATCGGCAATCCTTTTGTGTGGTGAAATTGGTGGGGTAAAATTCTGTGAGGACGTTTAAAAGGTTGACACATAGACGTACAATTGAACACAGATCAACTCCACACATGTACACGCATACACGCTTACACATAAAAAGTGGAAGTGTTTTATTTTTCTCCCTCATCCAACAGAATTAATTCAGTAAAATTGGCCGATATGAAATACATATACGAGTTATTGAGGTAAACATACTTGGTACAGATGTCATCATCATCATCATCATGGACAGCTCTTCTCTACCCACTGCAGGGTATAAGCCTCCTCCCTTTTACGCCATTCTTTTTTATACTGCGCCAGTCTTGTCCAGGTTTTTCCCACAAGATTTGCTATGTCGTCGATCCATCTTGCCATTGGTCTTCCCACACTTCGCCTGCCCTCTCTCGGCCACCACTCAGTCAAGGATCTACTCCACAGAGAGGTACAGATGTATATCTCACTAACTCATATATATACGAATATGTAGCTTACCTTATGTTAGTTCAGTTAAGTCATGATTTTCCGTGGGAAAAAAAGTTAGGTAGTGATATCGCGTAAACTTAGCAACAGCCCAAGCCGATGTGTGTCGTGCACCCTTGAGCTAGTTGTCAGAATAAAATCGACTGAGTGCCTTAAGCGCTCGCTTTAGTAGTCTAGTGAAGCTGTTAAGGCCTCGTTAGGCCAATAGCGTAGTCAGTTTGAGAAATTGCAATTTTAATCCATTACGTAGTCGTACTGCAAAGGATAGATTACACTCCTGTGAAACCGAGGCGGGCAGTTAATAAATAAAAAAAAGGACTAGAAACGTTCTAACCTAACCACTCCTAAGATTGTAACATGCCATTAGATAGCGTTTACCTACCAGATGGCAGTACGTTAGAAGAGCTCGTTAGAGGAAAATGGTTGTTTGTCACGAAGATCTCGGTCAATTTATGATTGCATGCGTTTATAGGCTGTAGTTAGATGGCAGTTCCGAGATTGTGACCAATTGACGGGACATCTCGGTGGCAGATCTACATTCGTTTCAATTTAGCAGTACATTACGAGCGTGTTGGGTCCATTCGGTGCGATATGTCGTACGGTGGATTTATCTACCGAATAGCGGGATTTCAGATCAATTAGACCGATCTTAAAGAAGCTGTAAGACCAAAGAAAGATAGACATACAAACAAGTTACAAGATATATAAACATTGTTTCAAAATTGTGGTAATAATGTACGAAAATGCTCAATGTCAGGATGACACTTCCAAATTGTGCAAAAAAGGTTTTAACTATAATTATTTGAAGAAAAATTACTATAAAATGCTATACAAAACGTGACACGAAGTTGGGTTCGGTGCAAATATTATTAGAGTGAGAGATTATACCTAGTTATACCAGCGAAGTTTCAGTTATTGGGTTTCCACGCCTTCAACGTATGCGGTATTTTTAAGTGCTACCTGTCGCGGTAAAATGTTACTGTCGTTTTATTTTCAATCAACGTTGATCGAAGCTTTTTTCATATACGATTTCGGTGAAACAAAGCAGTGGTTCTCAACCTTTTTTAGGTCATGTCCCACCTTAACATTTCTGAAATTTGTATGCTCCCCCATACATCATTTCTAACCTTTTGAAACCCTTTCAAATTGTTTTGTTCCCTTAGGAAATATAAATGATAAGTTTTAGGAAAAAATCACTATGAACTTGTCATCAAAACATCGTAAGTAAAATTTCAAAACGTATAATGAAAAATTTACTTGACTGACTACACTAATTACTCAGTTGATATTTTGGTAACGTCAAACGAAATTATATCTAATAATTATTTACGGCATTTTTTTAAGAATTTGTCTTTTTGTTAAATTTGTCACCGATATCTAGCATTGCATTTAAATAACCTAAAGCGAAAGGATTAAATTGTGCTTAGTCCATTTCTAAATTGCCCCCCTGTGGGGCGTGTGCCCCACGTTGGGAAACACTGAGTTACACTTGTATACGTAAACTACAACGGTACGCAACTTCAGAAAACATTGCTTCACTATCACGATAGTAATAGTTGACTTCAGCCTTCGGTAAGTACTTTATAATTCCGCTAATTAATTTACTTTAATAATGCATTTGCGCCTCAGCCTGTACGAACACCATATTCACAAACAAGTTGTTCTTTTTTTTTTTTTTTCTCGAACTGAAAACGCTGTTAACCTGTAGAGGTCTTTACAGCTTCACCGAACTATTGAGGCGAGCGCTGAAGGCACTCAGCCGATTTGGGATGTTTGGGCGACTAACTCAAGGGTGCACGGCACACCTCGGCTTGGGCTGTCGCCTGTTTTGTGCAAAAATCGCGACCTATCTGAGCTAACCTAAGCCAGCTATCCTGATATACGTATATGAGTTATTGAAACATGCATGTGTACCAAGCATGCGTGCCTCAACAACTCCTATATGTATTTTGTGTCGGATAAATTCCTCTAAACTATATAGGATATTATTTTATTTCTCTGAAAAAGAGAAACAGCGTGTGAGCGTGTAGGCGTGCATGTGCGTATAGGTGCTATGTGTAATGTTGTAGCAGTGATGTGAGGTTTTGTGTCACTGTATCGCGCGAGCAGCGTACTCAAGGGCTCCACGCCGGGGGAACGGACCTAGGCTTGAGTCGCTGCCGAGGGGGGCCTAATCTGGTGTGCGGGAGCGAAATTTACCCCCAGACCACGGCGGCGTGATCTGTGGTTACGCGGGCGTGGGCGTGAACACGCTCTGTTTGGAGAGAAAGGCTGGTACTGATCGTTCGCTGCCGTTATTTTATCCGGAGGATCGGTGAAAATATGTCGCGGTCGTCTTTTGTAACGCGGAACGATTGGTACGGTTTCGTAATTCGAGGCGGATACCACTAACTGACTGGGATGATTCGCGGCTTTTTCAAAATATCTAGTAGTTAATGATTTTACGTACGTCCAGATAGTAGGCATCTCCAGGCCCCTGTGGAGATCCTCATTCCTAACGTACGGTGGAGCACCGGTGGCTTTACGTAAGAATCGGTTTTGAATTACTTGTAATTTATCGAAATTATATTGTGACATGTGTGCAAAAACGGGTGAACTATATGTTAGAATAGGACGAATACACATCTTATATAACGTAAGCTTATGTCTGATGGACATCTTATTCTTGTGACAAATTATCGAATGTAACCGACCCATGACCATAGCGGCCCTGTTTCTGACTATTTCTGTGTGTTGTTTAAACGTGAGGCGTTTATCCAACGTGACTCCTAGGTATTTAACCTGATTGGCCCAAGGAATCTGTGTACCGTACAATTTAATAGGCGCGAGTTTGCGTTCATGCTTATTGGATATCGGGTCGAAAAATATCGCGGCGCTTTTATCGGGATTTACTTCTATACGCCATCGAATAAACCAATCACCGAGTGTGCTAACGGCCTTTTCGATGCGTGTCTAAAGAACTTTTGGATGCCAACCGGAAGCGTAGAGAACTGTATCGTCAGCATAACAACCTACCTCTACTTCCGGAAGCCGAGGTAGGTCACTGACGAACAGATTAAAGAGTGTGGGTGCCAGAATGGATCCTTGAGGCACACCCGAGCGTATCGGGTGGGATAAGGACAGTTCCCCTTCCACTCTATAGCGGAAGGACCTATCGGTGAGGTAGTTGCGTAGTATGTGAACTAACCTATCGGAGATACGAAACTGAATCAATTTATGTATGAGCCCTGAATGCCATACCTTATCGAAAGCCTTTGCGACATCGAAAAAGACTGCTATTGAGCGTTTCGGATTAGGATTAGTCGGAAACGGATTAGGATCCGGATCTGCATTAAATTTCGAGAAAATGTACTCCGTGAGGCGGTGCACTTGATTCGTACAAGAGTGTTCGGCTCGAAATCCGAACTGCTCAGGTGGTAACAGATCTAACTCTGATATGGATGTCTGGAGACGGTTCAGAAGGAGCCGTTCGTACAGTTTACCTAACGTATCTAATAAACTAATAGGGCGATAGCTATCGGGAAGCGTAGCTTTTTTGCCGGGCTTGTGAATGCCTATAACTACAGCCTTCTTCCAGGCGGCTGGAAAATGACCCTGGGACATGGCCGCATTGAAGATGCAGACCAGTAGAGCTATGATGCGATCAGGAAGGAGTCTCAGTACTTCGTTCCTGATCCCATCGGGACCTGGGGATTTCCTAAGCTTTAAACGCTTGATGGCATCCGATACTTCATCGAAGGTGACAGGGGTTAGAGTATCCGCCGGAGGGGACGCGAGTGCGCGCTCTACCGAGGACTCGATCGATCCAATATGTATAGAGTCAGTATTGGCTGTGTTTGGTGAACACTGTTTTTCTAAACTCGCTGCGAGAGACTCCGCCTTGTCTAGACTATCGAACGCGGGAGGCAACCCGGTGCCTCTGTCGAGAGGGGGCATAGGAGTAGTCACGTCTGACTTTAATGATCGCACGAGCTTCCAGTACGCCAAGTGAGATGGCTGGATACTCTCCAGAAGCCTGTCCCACCTGTCGGCCCGGATCTCTGCGATACGAGCTTTAACCTGTTTGCGTAATAACCGTAAGCGATCGCGATTTTCAACCGACGGGTACGTGTCGTGAGCTCGAGTCGCGGCGTTCTTTTCCGTGATCAGCGCTCTCACGTCATCTGGGAGTATAAAACGGCGATCATTCACCGCTTGTACCTCTTTCGAGGTCTCATTAACGGCGGTCTGGAGATAGCTGACCAGGGAATCGATAGCCAGATCCGCGTCAGCTTTTGACACTAACACGTCCGGAATATTATCTAACAAGTTTGATGACGAGTTACCTCTGAGATAACGTTCGAGTTTCGCGTAGTCGGCCACCCTTACCGGCGGAGGGGTGGTGTCTGTATCTGAACCTAGCTGTAATATTACCGGGCGATGGTCGGAGTCAAGTTCGTGTACGACTTGAATAAGTTGTAACCGAAGCGTGACATTCTTTAAAATAGCTATGTCTAAGACTGTCGGGCGACAGTTGTCCTGATAATGAGTGGGTTCCATAGGGGCTATGACGTCAAACGCGAGATCGTCACTTAGTTTGTCGAGTATCTTCCCGTTTCGAGAAGTAGTCGGACTGTTCCAAATGACGTTCCCGCTGTTGAGGTCCCCAGCAATAATAACGGAGTCTCCTAACTGGAATATCGCCTCTAAATCGGATTTTAATAGCTCTCTATTCGGCGAGAGATATGCGGATACTATTATAACGGATGGATGACCGGTCATCCCTAATTTACATACTGACACTTCCATATTGGATAGAACGGGCGGATCAATCGGCATACAATAAAGTGAGCGTTTATAGTAAATTAAGGTGCCACCCCCGCGAGTGACACGATCATTTCTGACTATGTTGTAATTCGCGATCGCGGGATTACGCATTTTTGGTTTTAGTTGCGTTTCCTGTATGAGGAAAACGTCTATCTGTCTGTTACATAGAAAGGCAGCTACTAGATCGCGCTGTGTCCTAAGGGATCTTGCGTTGTAAAACGAAAGAGATAGACCGCGCGGTTTTATTTTGTTCATAGCCACGAATTTATTTATTTACAATGTTGAGCCTCACGGACGAGGCGTTGCAGGGTCGTGGCAATGCCTGGATATTTCGCGAATGCGCTGAGCTGGCCTAAACCTGTCTCGGTCTGGAGAATTGTGTAAAAACCTAGTACTTCTTGCATGTCGTGTTTCAGGATTAGCTGGTGAATCCAGTCAAGCCCGGCGAGGCCAAAAAAGAAGGCTGACGCGGCCTGTGCTGGCTTTGCCTGTTGGGGCTGAGCTTGAGGCTTAGGAGCCTGGGGCTCGGGTCGGGGCGCCCAGGGGGCCAGAGGGGCCCGCCCGGGTTTTGGTGCACGCAGTACAGAGTGTGCCGCGTGAGATGCGGTTGCGGACGTTGCCGGGGCGCGAGAGACACCCGGCAGGCCCGGGAAAGCCTGCATAGACATGGGAGGTGGAGGCGGAGGGCGGGCGGCGGCTACAGGCGCCCTGGGCGCCTGTCTCGCTTGACGAGGGCGTTGTGTGCGCGGCGCGCGGGGGCAGCCGCGATAATTCGCGGGATGTCCCGCGTTACCGCACAACACGCAACTGGGGGGCTCAGGGGTGTCGGGTGTACGCCCACACTCCTTTGTGGAATGATCACCTAGGCACTTGACGCACCTAGGGCGGAGGTGACAGTTACGCGCCGAGTGGCCGTAACTCTGGCAGTTGTGACACTGCGACGGAGTATGGGTTTTTCGGGGAGGCTCAACGGTGATGCCGTTGAGGTTGCAAACGGAGGTCAGGCTAAATATAGCCTTACCCTCATGAGAGCGGTCTAGGAGGACCAAGACCATGTTGTAAGGGGCTCGAGTTCGTGGGTGGTACATTCGATGTACCTCTCTGACCGGGAAATTCTGCTCCTTAAGGGAGGCAGTCACGTCCTCGACCGAGATCTCGGCCGGAACGCGACGAATCACTACACGAAGGAGTCGTTCCTCCTCGAGAGTGAAGGTGAAATAAGCCAACTTGGCTTCCCGGAGGAATTTAGTCAGCTGTCGGAAGTCGTTAATCGAGGGGACCTTAACCTGGATACCCGTCGGGGTATTAAGGGCGGACGTATAATTAATTTTTTGACTTTTTAAACTATTCGAAATGGACGTCCACTTGGACTTGTCCTGTATAGTAACCGGAGGCGGTGCGCGGGGCTTTTTAGTCGCCGCTGCGGAGTCCGTAGCGCCGTCTTGCGAGACCGAGACGGGGTTAGCTCTGTTCGAGCGCGGTATAGACGTGACGGGCGCCCGAGCGCCATCTTTGTTGCGAACTATTTTTTCTGCCGGGCGTTCGGTACCCGGGTCGGAGTCGGAGGAGCGCGATCCGCGGCGGGGGCGCCTCCGATATGTAACCGTTTTGAAATCATCGTCTTGCGCAGAAGGCGCGGAATTCGCGGATGGCGCGGTAATCGCGGGCGTGAGAGATGCGGCGGGCGCGACCGTGTCTAACTCCATTTCGGAGCCGGCCTCCGAGCTTGAGCTCGACAACTGTCCTCTATCCGCCTCATTCAGCGGTGACTCCGGTGAGTCTGAGGTCTCACATTTGTCAGACACTGCCATACGGGGCACATACAGAATGTTATCCGTGGGCGGGAGACAATGACGCGCAAGGATGGCGTCGACGACGCTTTCGTCAACTCCATACGCTAATAGGTCGTCGCGGAGTCCTAATACGAAATCGTTTTTGAGAGCCATTCCGTGGCCCGAGGGGGACGCGAACCAACCTCCCTGCCTTAAGGGCAGGGGGGCACGCCAAACGAAAAACTAGGGAACTATCTTGAGTCCGGTCCAAGAGAGTTGTTTAAACAAAATGAGAGCACAAAGCATGTAAATGAGTGAGCGAGACAAGGGAACATATACTACGTAAATAACACACTATAAAATAAATAAGTAGCAGTTAAGTAGATAGATAAATAAGTAGTTACATATATAAAGATAGGGTTGATGGATAAATAATAGAAAAATAAATAGTAATAAGATGATAATAGATAAATAATTAACTGAATAGACAAGTGGTTAAATAAATAAATAGAGGCGTAAATATATAAGTAAGGGAATGTCTCACTCACTCAGGTAGATGCTTCACACGTGCGGCGCAGCTGTGTGGAATTAATATCAAACACAAAGCACAACGAAACACGAAAAACAACGGGTCGTCACTAATCTGCGAGTACCGAAGTCGAAAACAAAAGATATCGGGCAGATGCGTTCGCCGCCAAGGCTGGGCATCGACCGACTGTTCTGTACGAAGGTGAAAGTGGATCTCTCACAAGTTGTTCAAACTACGCCTTTTTTTTATACGTGGGGAAATCCCTTATGGATATCCATCCTCCCGGGGGAGAGGGTGGGTTATGTCCGACTCACACGGACTAAAACCCCACGGTGTACGTCTTCCGCTATGTTTGGGGCGGCACGAGATCTCTATAGACTTCATCGTGCCGCCCCAACGATGTGGCCCAGCTGCAGAAGTGCCGCCGCCGGGCCTTCGTCTTGTAAGGAGACAGCCGGGTACACACCGGCCGTCTCCTTCTCGTCCGCCGGACCTGTGCAATGGGAAGATGGTGGTTCAAACTACGCCTGCGGTTATGTATAAATCACGGGGTTTCTTCAAAGTTCTTATCATTCCATGGATTCATCATGCGATGGATCGTAATGTACAGCCAGGAGCCCGGGGCAGTATTTGGCATTTACAGCCCCAGTACATTTGGGTACATAACAAGCAAGTTTGCGAAACTACCCATGCGTGTCAAGGTTTGCATTCTTCT
>JACEII010000009.1:1880801-1964426 GCA_014332785.1 Antheraea mylitta | reverse complement strand
TAAATGTTCAATGGGGGGAGGGGGGAACTGAAATGTTTTTACTCTGTAATTTGTAAACACTTAAGTTACAACATAATCTGTGCTAAGCATGAATTTAAACTACCAAGTTTTTTTTATCAATTACGTACATAGTTGTACACAATTCACATTAATATTCTATGTTACATCTATAATTACTTGCGTAAGATATTTTGCTAAGTTTTATTGTAACTTTTATTCTTCAACTAATCCGTGCCCGTGTCTTTGCTCTTGTGGTTTTGTATTTTCATAGTAGCCTATATCTTGTATGTGGATTTATAGTGTCATATTTTTATACTATTATTACACCTTTATGTTTCTTATGAAAACTGTAATTGTGTGTAATCTATATGTTATCCCAAAAATCCTCTATCTGAGTGAATCAAATTTCAATACACTCGTTTGAGTCAAATTAATTTAATTTATATTTAATTGATTGCAATTTAGTAGAGGCGTTGAAATCAGAACAAAGTTACTCAAATATTTAGTGACATCGACAAAGTTTACGGAGATTTTTTAATCAGTGTTTGAAAGAATTCAACAAATATTTAATTAAAATAAATGTATTAATCATAGGTATTAATATCATCCTTCAGATAAGAATGTGATTCATATTGAATTCATACGTATAAAAAATGTATAAGCAAAAGTTACTACCTATTACAGTAATTCGCTATTGTAAATTATTAAACTCGAGTCAAGTCTCGTGGCTCATTTAGCTAGTTCACTTTATTTATTTTTTATCTTCATTGACAACCCCCTTAATATTTTTTACACATCACAATTTCTAATTAGCCCCGGTGGAAGGTTCAAAGCAACATATTAATCACATGAAACGTCTTTGCAAAACGTAAGTTATTGCTTACATTTTATCTACAAAATAATCGATTAATATTGTAAATTGTAACGATTTAATATCAAGGTACCGGGAGCGCAAAGGTAGTGGAGATGTCTGTTGAATAAATCGACTCGACCTTTAATGGTGGCGCCCCCTGGCGGAATATAGTCGTCTTTGGCGTGCCGTTTGTAATAAAAATTCTTTAGTGTCATATAATAATGTTGAATTTTTAGTTACGCGTAAATTATTGTCAATGACAATAATGTAGAACGCATTATTTATTTCCAATATGTTTTTGAAAGTTATTTTATGACGTGTCAGTATTTATTTCTGTTCAAGATACACTTTAGTGATAGTAAAATGGACATTATATAAATAATTGCCGTATTCATACAAAACGTAATAGTTTTGTGACAATCGGTTGAACAATACACAAGTTAATGCGCTCTAACACCGCCTAGTGCTGAGTTATGACAGAGGGATTAGTATAAAAAAATATTAAGAAAATAACATAGGTTTGTCAACGGTTCAGCCAACCAACTTATATATTTATGTATATAAATTTCAAACGAATAGAACTTTATAAAGTAAATTTTATTTTCGTTATCTATTTATTTTAATGTTATATCTTCTTTGTAGTATTTTTGATCTACATAGAATTATAGAGGTATGTCGTTGTGTGCTTCTCACTTTAAAACTATTGGTTAAATTTCAATTATTGAAGTAAAACTTCTTTAGGCGTGACTTGGAGGTAACTGGACAATAAGGCAACGGAAGTCCGTTACGGAAATATAGCGTCACGTTTCTGTACCATCCGGTTTTTAAATATTTTTGATTTTATCAATAAACAGTTGTTAAAGAAATCAACCAAAAAATATATCATACAATAGAATTAATTACGTATACACATACGCGCGACCATGCTGCCATCTGGTTTCAATGTAAGTTTTTTAACAAATTAAATCAAAGCTTCATTATTTGTAGTACCATCTATCAGCCAATTCGGAACTTAAATAACAAGTTTTACTTCAATCGTGTGTGATGGTTACACGGTCTCTTTTTTGACTTTTACATCTTAGACATTTGTTCTTTTGTAAGAAATATATCACAATAGCTTTATTTAATATAAACTTATTACAATACGATTTTTATAGACACTACGCTTTCAGGGATGGATATTTTCTTGCCAGTAGATAAATGGGGCAAGCGGATGCTGCTTATATATTTTCTATATACATAAGATATATTAAGGTACCGAATAGGCGCAATAGAAAAAATATAATTATTCTCAATTTTAACCCACAAAATTAAATTATGAAAGACATCATAAAAACTCACAAAGTTAGAAATATAATATTTCACAGAAAGTCGTTTTAATTGAGACAAAATGATACGGTAACGTAAAACACGTCAATATAAAGTTGATTCTACAATAAAAGTGCTCCATTTCGTTCGATGAACTTTGTTCTTTATCACGGCTCGGCGCGAGACTACCGGCCGGTGGTACGTGATCTAACACGCCCATCACCCGATTGACCTTCACGCGTTCATGCTGCTCTGGTATTCTCGTATTATGTCGCCTCATAACCCAGGTAAAAATTCAAGAGATATTTTTATATATTATTTTTTAATAACACAAGAAAAATTACACAATCTATACATACAAATAATTAGAATATACGTAACGTGTCTAAAGTATTTTACGATTTTCGTGAAAAAAATGTTGCAGGTGTTTAAAAATAAGTAATAGAATACATTTCAATCATTTTTAGAAATGTCTGTCTGTTTGTATGGGGACGCATCACTGATAAAGTACCGAGTTCACAATAGAACTTCAATCGTCATCATCAAAATCATAAAGCATATCCTCAGGAGTAACTATTTTTTTGTTTCATTAAAATCGGTCCACTCTATCACAAGTTATTGTAATTTGAATGATGACTGGAGATAAGCACGACAGAAGAGTAATCTATAGTAAAATTATAAAGCTGGAGGTTATTGTTTATTTAACGCGCTGATCTCAGCAACTAATAGGACTAATAGAGTCCGAATTTCGAAATTCTTTCAGTATTAAATAGTTCATTTATCGAAGAAGAATCTATAAATTATACATCATCACGCTAGGTCAAATAAGAGCGGAGCACCAATGAAGAATGTTTCAAAATCGTATTTTTTTTCAGAGAGCTTCCGCTGCAAGTTAGCCCTAGCCTAAAGTAACTATCCCACGCGAACGAAGTCGTGGGCAGGAGCTAGTGGAAAATAAATTTAGCAATAACTGTAATGAGCAAATATACATAACATTTATTTATTTCTTATTACCTCGTCTTTGTGAATATATAGGTATCCGTTAGGGAGTGTGTATCTTATATAAAACTTTTAGAAATTATAAATATAAAGAAAACATTAAATTACTTGTTGAATTGAATAAAACACGTGAATCATAAAATAAACTCGATTTGAAAAGAAATACAAAATTAAAACGTGGCGCCATGTATGAGATTTCGTTCTTACGGTTTTCTCACAACAAACTAATTTAAAGTGCCATCTGTTCGAGATTGATGACACAATTAATAGCAAGAATCAACACTGACAACTATTTAATATATAATTTAAAAATATTGAGGACATTATATACACAATATAACTTATCTTTCAAGTTGGACCAAATTATACATAATTGCTAACTTTCACGAAGATCGGTTAAGTAGTTTCAGAGTTCATAGTGGATTATGACACTGGATTTATATATGTATATATAGAATTCTAACAGTTTGTTAGGAAATTTATGCACAAAGAAATATATTTAAATTCAAATGTTATTATAGTATTTATCAATAACAATAAGATTAATCGAATATAAGAAAAAATAATATTACAAGACAGGAAAATAGCGCATGCGGACTATGGGTATAGTGGCTATTAAAATACGTTTTTGCAGCTTTATGGGTCATCTGTTTTATTTAATTTCGAATGTCCTGTGTGTTTTCTTAGTATTTTTTTAAATTACGCTACAGATTTTGATACGGTTTTCTCTATACTTTGGAGGATTTTTCCCAAAAATATATGTGTATAATACATGTGTGATACATTCATAAATACTAGTGGGCGCCCAGTGGTCGATATTCAACCATAGTTATTTGATATTTTAAAGTTTGAACTTTAATAGGGTTCTTTTGTCAAAGGGTATACTTCTATAATCAAAGATTTTCATCATGGCTACTCAGTTATTTGCCATGATCTTTAATTATATAAACATTAAAAAAAATCTATGTGTAAATGAAAATTGAAATTAATTATAAATTTGAAACAAAAATCACGTGGTAAAGTTCTCAAATTTTAAGTAAACATAACTTTAGGAAAATAAAGAAATTTATCGCAACCCATGACACAATTTTCAATTAATTTTACACGACACCGTGGATGGGTGGTATTTCTGGGTGATATTGAATGAAATGTAGTCTGTTCATTATGGGAAATAGTGATATGCCCAGTATCATCGTTTGGAAAAGTAATGGATCCACAATACAATCAAATGGTGAATCCAATACAAAGATGTTTTTAATACTACCATTAGCTTTGGAAAATAAATTATTTTTGTTGCTACATGAGGTTGAATTGCAACATTGTAACCGCGGAGGTCCAAGTCTGATTACTTTTATGAACAAAATTCTTATTTTGATTATACAATGTATTATTTGGCTCATTTTTTTTATTAAATCATCGTTTGAAGTGAATTCACAATAAAAAATAATAAACATTACAATAATAGTTATATTTTATTTCATTCATTGTTGAATGTAGGATGAAAAATGGTAATTGGAACGTAAGAGTTAAAAAGTCGAGCATAGCAACCTCCTTCACAACCTCTTTTGAACTTCGTAATTATTGACGGCTGTCTAAATGTCTTTTTTATTTACATGTGTGTATATGTTGTGTAAAATTCAGGCAGTAGTGTGAGTAGTGCATATTTTAATTAATTTAATGTACTTCTAATGCATTTTATATAAAATAAATAGCTTTCTGCACTTCTCCGCCATATAAACTTTAACTATGCGAAATTTCAAGTTCACCCGTTGGCGGGAAATAGGTTAGAAAGGGGTACATTTTTTTTGCTTCACGTATTAATATATAGATATGAGAAAAGTCGATGTATTTTAATAAAGTAAGAATAAGTTACCGAGTGTTTAAATTAATAAAGCTATGATAAATTTCATAACATACATCAACATAAATTACTAAGGGATTGTGTGTATTAAAATGGCTTTATAAAATCCGAAATAGTATATATACATTTAGTAAGAATACCGCACAGTAAAAATGTTTATATTTTTCATATTATCAAAAAGTTATAAATTTATTGTGATGCTGTTTTGACTGGTATAGTTTTAATCTTGACCCAATCCTATACTTTAGTTAAATCGGGCATTTAGCATATATATATATCAAAATTGCCTTTTACTTGTCATTTCAATTTGATATCTTAGAAGATATAGCATATTTAAAATTATGAGTAGTCAAAAAAGTTATTTGTGTAAACCACTATTAGATGCTTAAATGGTTTGAACACCTATGATGTGAAATTAGTACATTGTATCCTTACGAAGCCATGGCAGATTGCTAATACAAGCATAAATCTAAAATTGATCTCAATGTAAAATTTCTACACTATCAGGCGTAATATAAGTATAACGTTTGATAAATCACAAGGCGTGGACTACCAGGCGCTCTGCGTGGATTTACCCGCCCCTATTGCGAACGACCTTCTAACGTTTATAGCACCCTGGTACATTATTTATACGTAAATATTAATAGTCCCCCTAGGGATCTATTATTATGGACTAATATAATAATATCGCTTATATTTATCCACCTAACTCACCTGTTGTCGTACTTGTCTCCTAATTTGTTTCGCTTTGCATTTTGGCTTTTGATCGATTTCAAACTCGATTCGACGTAGCGATTCGCTATCGTAAACTAGCTTGTCGTGTGTCATTGTACAATTGAGTTCCACAAACTTTCGACACACCCACATGATATAGGACTCGTTACATTTAAATGTGAGAGAAATCCAATTTTAATCTTTCATATAACGTTTTTTTTAAGACTACCAGTTTTTATACACCAAGAACGAAGTTCAAATTTGGCCGTTCATAAAGATTTCCGTTTTTTTTATGATCCTCTGATTTTACGTCTACAAAATTTAGAGATCTTGAAAAATGGCGTAAAATATTAGAAACAGCTATAATTGGATTTAGTTTATTTTGAAATGGATCGGCATATATTATTAGATACTAGTTCACGCCTACAACTTTCTTCTAATGGAAATAGTGAATATACAATAATAAATGGTTTTATTATTTTGCCTGAACTATGTGTTTAAGCTGAAGTAATTGTGAGAGTTTGGATAGTTTTCTATCTGTCAGAATAAGTTTTGTTAAAATCGTTTCATCCATTTCGAAGAATTGTCCAAACAAACAATAAACTCTTTTTCTGTATATTGCATAAAGTGTTCTTTATATATAAAACAAAACGATTTACTTTCCTAAAGTCTTCAAAGTAACTAGCTGAAATAAATGTAGTTTCATTATTGTAATATTCATTATTTGGATCTCTATTTTAGGTTATAATTCCGCCTTGTAAATAATTATTAGAAGAAACTGTCGACGAATTGAAAACTTGAAACAAAGTACAGTAAGATTGATTCCCAAGCTATTAATTAATAAATAAAACAACTCTAATTAATCAGTAACAATTTAGAAAGTCGTGTCATTTGTTAAAGCAATAGTAACGACTCTTACAAATCGAGTGGACGCCATAATCAGTAATCAAATACAACTGCCAGTTAATTATTAAAAGGTAATTACGTATCGCGTGTACGAACTGAGGTCTTGTCATGAGATAACAATCGTCTGTGTAAGATTGATCGTTTGCGGCTAACGTTGTTTGTTGCAGAGAAATTATGTTATTTTTCTATTGGATGATATTATTCACCGCGATGTTCGAAGGGACGGTGCCCTTTTGAAGTGGAAATTCTTATTGGGCGGTAGAGAAATATTTGTGTTACGCGTTAAATATAAGGTAGTAGGTAGGTGTATTTGTGTCTGCTGAGTCTAGTAGTGATGAGTAAATGTATAGTTAAGTATTTATACTACGGTACTTCGTATAGTATATAGTTTATGAGCATTCGCATCTTTATATTTTTATATAATTTTTCAGTCTGTGTGTATGTGACAGAACTCCTCCTAAAAAGCTGGACAGATTTTGAAGAAATTTTCTTTTGTGTTCAGGATTCAAGAATGATCTAGATTCACTATTGGAACCGGTAGGTGACGCTGCGGCTGAATTTTTGATTATTTTTTATCATCAAGGCACGGCCCCCGGGCCCTTTAATATATACAATTTAATAGATATACGCCAAAGAAGTTGCACTCATTCCGCGTGTACACACTGATACACACACGGTTTTTTTTTTGCTTTCTTTCTTTATTCGTTTTTTTTTTGCAATAAGAAGTCAAATGAAATGCAAAGTTTAAAAGGATAGTTCATTCAATCATTCGTATTCTTTCTTATCTTTACGTTACTAGTCATTAGTTCCATTGACGACATGAAACTATAATATTACCGAATACCTACTAATAATTTGGAATGCACTCATTGCTGGGTTCATCAGTAGTATTGAGATATTTTTATACATTACTAGTGGGCCAGGCAGACGTTATCGCGCCCAGATAATAAAAAAATATTGTGTTGTCACGGGACGCTTGGCAGATGTGAAACAACGAAATTGTTTTGTATAAGTTACATGCCAAAAATAACAGATTACTACAGGAATCAGCCATGGCATAATGAAAAGACAAAGCATTACAAATTTGTTCCGTAACATATTATGTTTCACATGAGTAACATAGTGGATAGCACTATAAGTATGCGAGCTCAGTGCGGCAAGAGAGATTGCGCACAGTCGCTTGCGCATGGCATCGTGTCGCCACGTCTCATACACGGTCTGTATCGCCACGCCAAAAAACAGGCTTACCCTCACCTATAGATGTTTCACATCAAAAAGTCTTAAAAAATGACATACCTAAGCTTTCCTTATATACTGATGAAAACCGCATGTACGTTCCTTCCGCGCCCGTTCTGTAGTTTTTGAGTTTATCGTCAACAGACAGACATTGCAGACGACTTTTTTTTTAATGATATGTAGTGATTATAGTTTTTGTCCGTGGCTGCGGTAGCATTAATGAAGATTTCTCCTATTCCTCGAAAACAATAATGTTTCCTTATGAAAAATGGCCTATGTCGCTTTATGTATTCCTAATAACTTGCTTGTCCAAATCCTATGATTATTTTTGGAGCAAATAAGACGTGAACATAACAAGCAAACAAACCGACTGAATGTGAGTATTTATACATTATAGTTTGGATTAAGTGTTGATAACGTTAAATAAAACGCGTTGAGCCCGAACTGATAACCGGTTCTTGAACTAACACGACGCTGCATTATAAAATGACACCAGATATTTCGGTGTATTTCGATGTTTTTTGGCACAAAAAAATTGTTCCATCACAACACTATATTGGGTCTTGGATTGTGATGTAATTACCGTTTCAATTAAAGTCTAAGAGCTCGGCAAACTATTTTTTTACAAATTCAGAAAGGCAAACTTAAATATTAGAATTTATTTTTCCAGTCTTATTGTCCAAGTTTTTTTTTAATATCATACGTAGGCAAACGAACAGGTAGGTCACTTGATGTTAAGTGATCACAACCGTCCATAGACACTAACAACACCAAGGGAGTCGCAAGTGCGTTGTAGCTTGTGTTTAAGGGGAAGGGGAGGGGAAGGTAAGTGGGGAGAGGAGAGGAGAGGAGAGGAGAGGACGGGGAGGGAAGGTGAACTTCAGGCGGTCTTACTGACCGAACGAAACGCAACAATGAAAAAAGCACTGTTACTTCCCGTTGGTTTTTCTGTGAGAGGGTGGTACTATCCTGGACGAGCCGACCCATGATTCAATTTAAAGTTTAAAATATCTTCAATAGTATTCTTTTTGTCTATCACAAGCGATGATAAATATTTTATGAGACAATAAGCCACCCATGAATGTAATGCGTCGACAAACGCGTAGCGAATTATAAAATGAAAGTAAGAAATAGATGGGAGAATTAGCATAATTACTGGAGATGGCTCGCCGTATGTCGTGACGTGGCACGTTCGAAACATGACATGGCGAATTAAGCGACTCGCGTACGCATAATCAGGGTTCTGTTACGTGAAGTGAAACCCTTTACTAAGCCTACATTATTCGACCTATATCGATAGGTGACCAAATAGAGTGACTATCATAATAAGGAACACACTTTCCGATATTTTAATCTGTTATATCGATGATATTCTCTCGATATTATAGGGTTATATCTATATTGTTACAAACCTAGTCGTAAGTAAAAAAGTTTAGCATATGTTACGACCTCTGAACTTCCAACAATTAGGATGTAAATTACGATGTCTACGGAGTTATGTACGTCTTTAAATTTGTATTAGAAATATGACAAATGAAATTTTATGTTGAAATATAAAAATTGCTTGCGTGAAACATGAAGTGGTTATAGTGTAAATCAATATCAGTAATTATTATACTGGATAAAGCAGTAAAAATCACCTTTGTCTATCAAAAATTAAATAAATATGAACCAGAAATGACTACTTGTAACTGATATTGAAAAAGCAAATATGAGTTTGTTTATTTCATTGATAAGATTTTTCAACTTAACTTTCAATAGTTTATCGTGACATTTTGCAAACACGTTGTCAGGGTACTGAAAAGGACATAAGGTATCTCTTATATTAAAAAATACTGTTTGCGAGGTATATGTCAAATTTACATTACATACGAAGCTAGTTCTAACTTTAGGTGGTGTAGAACAGTGGTAATTTAAAATCTCCGTTGTGGGAGTTAAGGATCAATAATTAAATTACTATAAAAAAGTAAAAATAGAAGTTAAAAAAGAAGCACACGGTTTATTCCAATGTAATAAGAAAACTATGTGAACAAGAATTAAATCATAAATATTAGCTGGTTCTTAATTTATGTAAATAAAACGACAAAATAAATAATAAACTCTGGTCGTTCCGTCTGATATTAGCCGGACTTCATTCAAGGATTGCTCTTTGTTGAACAAAGTGTGTGTAATATACGTTAACTATTATATTTATAATCGTCGTGTCACATTATTGTTCGCGATTAACTACGAAAATACGTAACTAATTTTCACGTTCTTTTTTTAATGTGTGTTTTGCTGGCGTGCCTAAGATACAACTATTTTTTATTAATTAATTAAAAATAACTATTTTATATCCCATATACTATAATATATTATGTAGCGGCCACTCTACCTTATCTACTAAAGGTACAGTGTTCATAAATTACCTTTTTCTGCTTCCGATAGATGACGCCGTATATCGATGGAACACTGGATAGTTGTGATTCACAATTGGAAACGGTGGGAGTGGCTGAAATCGGGTTCTAGGTTTTTATAAAATTTCTCGCGTTCCGGAATACAATTGGAACCCGTATTAACCCGTTTGGCGCAAACGAAGTTGCGCGGATCAGCTAGTATTATATAAAGGGTACGGAACACGCAATGCGCGAGTCCAATTCGCACTTTTATCATATTCGTGCGTGTCAGTGTTCTATCTCACACGACTATAATTTACAAATCTGTTTAAAGGGATATTTTAATTGGATGATTGCTTTACACAAGATTTCAATATATCGATTAAATAAATTAAATAAACCTGTAAACAAACTCGGTAATTTCACTCGTAAATCGAGGCTCGTACATTTAGTATTAGTCAAATTAATTAAACTTTTGCTCATTCAGAGATTAAAATTCGAACATAACAGAGGGTAAAAAAAAAATCATTACGTATATACATATATATATCTATTGAGTGTTGTACAAATATTTGTACGTGTAAGCAGCGTGAAGTATGATGAATAGAGTCTTCGACACAAGGCTTTGACTTATTCATAGTATGGGAAAAATTATATATTATATTGTGTTCTTTAATCTCTTTTTCTTTCTAACAAAGGTAAGTTAAGAAAAGAGTACCTCATTACTAACCATAAAATAATAATGCGTTTTATTAGAAACCCGGGTTTTTAAGAACTCGCAATATGGTATGCACACTACGTTAGAATTTCCGCAGTAGCCCAAGAGCCCGTGAATGCCATACGTCCCTTATTTTAGAGTAACATAAATTATTTTATATTGACACTACTTTCTTCTGCAATAAATAGACAAAAATGGCTTTATTGGCGATGTTCTACGATCACATCAATCTTTGTAGACAGTAGATTTTGCAGAAAAAAATCGTGAGGGATAAAATACCGCAGTCCGTGCAGGCAGATGCCTATCTACACTATCTGCCTGTACTTATGCTTGTACTCTCTTGCCATATTTCCTGACCAATATTTAACAAATGAAATACTTCTGTGCTTAGGGTCGTAGCGTATTAGACACAATATAAATAGACTACACGATTCAAAAATACATACTTTTTAATCCAACCAGTACATAGTTCCAGAGATATGCGAGTGTTAATCAAACATAAAAATACAATCTTCAAAATTTTATAATTTGGCTTTTTTTAATAAGACACATTTAGAAAAACTAAAATAACGTATTTAAGTTTCTATGACAAAATAGTAAATGCATAATTGAGTCGTTACATTTCAAAATAAGCTAAATCCAATTTTAGCCGTTTTTAGTATTTGACATTATTTTTCAAGATCTTCAAATTTTGTACATATAATATATGATGTTCACAAAAAAAAAAAAAACTAAAAACCTCATGAACAGCAAAGTTTGAACTTCGTTCTCGGGGTATAAAACTGGAAATTTAAAAAAAATATATACATGTTATATTACGATTAAAATTGTATTTAGCTCACTTTGAAAAATGATGACTCAATTATTATCAGAGTTTCTAAGGAAAATTTTCTTCTTGTGTTTCATAATAAAGTTGCAAACAGATCGGGGCGAATCTTCACAAACGATAATACACTACATTTTCGTACGTAAATCTAAATGCAGGAGCGAGTTCAAGAATCTAGTTCGCGTGTCATCGAACCCTCAGTTCCATGAAATGTAGTTAACCGAAATTTCAATCAGTCGATCGCGCCACCGTCTATAGGCTTTTTGTGTTTGGACACGAAAAACATTATAAAATCGCGCTTTTTGTCGCCACCGGACAACGGGATACTTGGAGTAGCTATTACATTCATTTTTTGTTCGTTCACTTATTTATCATTAAATTAATAATTACATTTATATATAATAAATTTGAAATCTTGTAATAATATTATTGTCATCGTCATGAGTAAATAAAAAAAAAACCTATTCGGTATTACTTTTTCTAATGTTACGCTGCTTCTTGTGTTACTAGGATTTTTTTCTAATTATACAGGCGTTTTATAACTACTTCACAGTATATTAGTAGGATCAAAACATCTTAATATAACTTCAAAGTGGCAATCAAGAAGTAATATATACTGTACTTCATCTAATTAAGCGGAGAATATTTTTTATACTATGTATTTTACCGTCGGTCTATAATCATTCCTGGTGTTAAATGATGATGGTCTGATGTGGTAAATTTTTACAACAAAATCATGAATAAAAAATCTTGGTGGCTTTTATATAGTACTCATGCAACACGTCGTAAATTATATCCAACTACGATCACCGCTCTCTTTCTTTTTATATTGCTAATTTCAAATGATCTTTAACCGGAAGCAATAAAATTGAAAAAAAAAGATATTGTAAATTTACATACTAAACTCGGTGGAGTTGCTAGAATGTACCCATAGGATGTTTGGCGATTGATTATCAGATTAAGAGTACTAACCGACCAAATAGCCACTGGAAAAACCCATGTTATGACTTTATCACACCGTATGCTCAAGTTCTTTAGAATCTGATCTACGACGCTCAAACGGTACTAAGTCTTCATTGTCTGGTACTGACGATGACGTTTAATAAATAACTTACTTTTATAATACCTATACTTGGGTAGTAGCTATGGGTATACCTAATAAGGTACCTACATACCTTTTTTTAAAATCGATCATTTTCTTTAAATATTCCTTCATTACCAGATCATCTATTGGACGAGTCAGATACTATAGATAACAGTCATGTATAGCGTGTTCAGCAAATTAATTTAGATATATATTTAAACGGACGCCAAACCAAAAAAAGCAATAAAAAAATATGTTTCGCTATCAAAATCAAAAAGGCGCATTTTTTATTACATTGTAAACATTACAAAAAACAAATCAAATTTAGCAAAAAATCACATTTAGCATAAAACCTTATCTAATTACAGTGATACGTTCTTTTTGCATTTGGCATGTAGTTTCTCTGTACTTCTAAATAAAACTTGCATACAGATATCAAGTTTGTCAGTTAATATGTAAATTGTATGATACCAAAGCGGAATGTCTCACTTACAACGTATTAACTCGAGATCCACTTGAAATCAATTATAAAATTGCAATAAAAATATCATAACAGTATATCTTAACAAAGTTACGTTTTATTTTCGCACTATTACACGCTAAATCTACAAAATATAGTGAAAGAGTCGTGGGATCGTCTTCTGATAAAATTATCTTCTTTTTTATTAATATATCACATGATATTATAACAATAATATGGTTTAAAAATTAACCATAAGTTAGTTTATAAATAAAGTAGATTTTGCTTACGGCTTTGGTCGCTTTTCTTATCTATCGAGATCAGTAATTTTGTTCTAGATAAAAGTATCCTACGTCCTTCTCTGTGTCTCTAACAATGTTTAAACAAATCGTAATAATCGATTAATTAAGGAATAAAAAGTGTAACAAATAAACAAATTCGTATTCAGTTTTATAATATTAGTTAAGATATAAATTTATGCTTAATGTCACTAAGCTTAAAGTCTCTTTAGTTTCGTTGATTTGAACACGCTAATCCCAAGAACTCATAAAATATATTGTAATTTTAATGAAGAGAGAAAAGTAGACAAGTCAATGGACTTAATACATTTAAAATAGTTAAAAAGAACAATTTGCGTTTTATTTTATATCTCAGAAAGGGTGATTATTTGAGAATACATTATGAATTGCAGAGATGGAGTAATTAGGAAACAAAGTCTAGGTTAAAAAGTATACTAATCGAGAAAATACTAATGCAGGAATGACGGGAAAATTAAATCGCTGGGCAATGTCACTCAATGTATATAAGATTAAGTTGTAGTAATTTGAGAGTTCATACAATTTATTTTGCAAGATCAAGGAATTTTAATGGAACCCAAGTTTCTTAAGCCGTCAGATGTATTACCGCATGGACGTGGTGTTATCAATAACGACTTCAAATAGCTACATTGCTACCGGTTACCATGACCACAATAAGATTACATACGCTATGATAATAAACATCAGTCAGTACGGTATGTCTCCATTGGTGTAGGTGAGAATAATTGAGCACAACTAACCGTCGTCTTTATATACCTTTCATTTGTTAACATTCATGGCAGCGTCTCTCAATGTCCTTATAGGTTTGTAATAGCTATTTCAGCCAACTGCACTATATACTTTTTGACATTGTTTCATTAGCCGTTCGTTCCCCGTGTCTGAACTGATCAAACCTAACTTAAGATTCATTCAGTGTATATTTTCTTTTCTATTGTATTCAAGCGTTGTAACTCTAAAGACATCAAAGGAATTAATAAGCAAAAATGTATTGTTCCGTAAGGATAGATCGAATATGTACTAATGTAAGTGAAGCAACAAGCAAAATCTAGTATAAGACAATAGTAAAACAATGTCAAGTAACTAAAAGTGAAGTAAAAGTATAAAATAAAATGTATAAGGCTACTCCATATCATTTTGTATTCTAAGGACCGTTCATCCGTTTTTGTACGGTCGAGATGGCCGATACGCGTTACATTAAATCTTATAATTAAACTCGGATAGGCGTGCTATGCCGAGATCTTCTAACACTAACAATATACACGTTTTATTGTTATCTCAGTTTGGGAATTCAAAATAGTTTACGGAGTGTGTTTTAAATTGTCTCCGAATAATATTGATTCGAATTTAACAAATACACACCGTTTGACGGATGATTAATGGTTAAAGTAAGATGTATACTCCATATCACTATAATTAGGTTATATCAATGTATCAATTATTGTATTTTTAATATACGATTTTAGGAGGTTCTTGGTGCATGTTTGATATCCAAGGCCCATTGTTAATAAAAATTATTATAGAACATCTTGAAAATACTCCCTTTCCAATATTTTTTTCCAAATTAGTTTATAAGAAACTACGAAATTCTAAAGTATTAAGTAACAAAGACCTCTTCTTCTTTGAAGTAGGTTAATAAAAAAATTGACGAATCTATACGGTAAAAGTTGGTTATATATTTTTTATTTATTTATTTATAGATTGATTGCTCATAAACTTACATCTTTACATTTAAAAGTATGCGATTCAATACAATACGGTGCTGTTATATTATTTTACAAGTAATTAGAGATTATTATAGTTAATATAGAATATGCTAAAACATCAATAGTGAAGAGGTTGACTATAAATCATAAAATTCCAAAAAATATTAATACGCAACTTATCAAACTAGAATTATGGATCGCAAAACTATCACAGAGTATATTAAAAAATTGATGAATTCTACATATGACCGCTACCTCAACTAGGTAATCCTGTATCTCAGGTGGCAGTACACATTATGACACTATCTATGAACACATTAAACAACCACAGTAGATAAATTATTTTCAAATGTTATATACAAATACAAGTGCATGTTAACAACAATCTTAATATACTTACATTAAAAATTAGTGCTCAAATATATAGGGATAACTTTTGTAATTTAGTGCTTTGTTTCAGAATCGATTTTATCTATTACTTAATTTTGAAGAGATTGGGTTTCAGTGATGGTCCATCGATGTATTTTCGAATCCTAGAGCAAACCTAATTTTTAGGTGAAGGAAAGTATTTTATTAGTAAGCATCTATAACTGTGTTCCGGAAACTTCACATTAGAGTCAGACTCTCTAGACCAAATAAATAGACGTAGGTATGTATGTATTAATCCGTAAGCTGTACAAAACATGACTTTATCATAGTAATAATAATAAAAGTGGTAGTTGGAAGATTTTTTTTATATTATAGGAGTCAAACGAACAGGCGGGTCACCTGATCTTAAGTGATCATTGCCGTCCATAGACACTAGCAATACCAGGGGAGTTGCAAGTGCGTTGCCAGCCTATGTTTGGAAGAAGAATTGAGAAAGGGGAATGACGAAACAAGAGGAGAGGGGAGGGAAAGGGAGGTGGGTCTCCGACGCTCTCATTGACCGAACGAAACGCAACAATGCAAGCACTGTTGCTTTACGTCGGTCTTCTGTGAGAAGGTACGAGCGAGCCGACCTATTCATGCTGAAACCAATAATAGCTTCAGCGTGGCTCTACCACCTACAAGATTTGACTGCGTCAATGCCGTCACGCTTTTGCTATAAGTGATAACGGTCATGTCGGTATCCCGATAAATGTGTACATTTCAAAACCAGCTAAATCCAAAGTTAGCCGTTCATAATATTTTGCGATATTCTTTGAAATCTTCAAATGTTATACGTATAAAATATGAAGATCATAAAGAAGTAAAAGCTTTATGAACGTCAAAATTTGAACTTCGACCTCTGTGTATAAAAACGGATCACCGTATTACATATTTTTTAATTGCCCTAGAAACAGTTTCTCTCTCAATGATGTTCTACCTTCTTCTATTCCCCGTCCTACTAATATTATGTGTCTCTTAACTCTTGTTATGGATTTTAGTGTAATGCTCTTATGTATGTCCGCAATCTAACAATATGTTGTATGTTTAATTTACATGTAGTTTCTTTTTGATGTCTGTTTGTAGATAACCCGGTCTAAATATAAAGATATTTGTCTAATTGTCTGGCGCAACCTCCATTGTCTATGACTCCATTCACTTGACATTGGCAAAATTGTGTTAACACTCATGTTGCCATTTTAAGAAGAAGAAGAAGGTGTATAAAAAGTGGGAATCTTTAAAAAATTAAACATGTCCCATGAACGAATAAAATTGGATTTAACTTATTTTGAAATATAACAAACAGCTCAGTTGTTATCAGAGTTAGTAAGCAAAATTTTTTTCTTATGGTATTTTGTAATAAATTTGCGAATAGATTGAGGTGAATCTTCGCAAACGATAATACATTACATTTTTATACGTAAATCTAAATACACGAGCTAATTTAAAAATTTTAGTCATAAGAACAATCTGAAATCTTATAGCTAAATTTTTAACTTCGTTGTTAGTATATAAAAACTGAAAATCTTAAAAAAAATCATATTATATGAATGATTAAAATTGAATTTAGTTAATTTTGAAATGTAATGACACATGTACTGTTATATAAGTAATTTTAACAATCCAAATATGATAATAATACTCATAACTACCCTTAGATAGCTTTAGGGGGACTATTATGTAATATTACTTAAACATAGTGCCAGTTTGCAACAGAAAACAATAATTCCGGGTGCAGTAAAATTAATAAGGTTTTCTACAAATAAAAAACATCGGAGTAAATGGAAGAGAAATAATATAATTATGCTAGCAAACGAATACGAATACAACTTACACATAGAAGAATATATCGTATTTACCTATAGACATTATGTAGTTATATAGATAGAACAGCTTCAAATTTTTTTCTGAGCGAAAGGCCTATCCTATTATCTATACTATCGATACTAATATTATAAAGAGGTTAAGTTTGTGAGTTTGTGACGTTGTATCTCAGGAACTACTGGTCCTGCTCGTTTATCAAGCATGGTTATAAGCTATATATCATCACGCTAAGACCAATAGAAGCTGAGCACAAATGAAAAATGTTTAAAAATCGAGGTTATTTTTTTCTCCTGAGAGCTTCCGCTGCGTCTTTTTTTTCGAACTGACTACGCTATTGGCCTTTACAGCTTCACTCGACTACTAAGGAGAGCGCTTAAGACACTTAGCCGATTTTGTTAAGGTAACTAGGATAAGGGCGCATGCACACCTCGGCTTGGGCTGTTACCGACTTCCCGATCTAAACTAGTTAAACTATTCATAGATATATTCGTTTGGGAATCATACAATTAAACTTGTATGATTCACAAACGCTTACATGTATATCTAAAATGAAACGAACTAAAATACTCGATTCAGTTCGAATGAAGCTTCCGCTGCGTGTTAGTATCTGCGCCCTAAGTATCTATTCCACGCGAACGAAGTCGCGGGAAGAGGTTAGTCTTCAAATAAACAAGTGAAATAGGACATTTTAAACCTATTTATATAGATTAGAAAATAAATGGATTACATTTTACACGCTTACTAAAAGATTTTTGGCTCGATAGTGGTAGTTAGTTAGGTGCGCAATAGAAAATACCTAACCACAATGCAATTACAGCTGATTGGATAGAGATAACCCTCAACGAACAATAAAGGGACAAATGGTGATACACGTATCGTACGGTAATTATACCTAACAGAATCGCGACTTCCATATACTTGGTAAAATACCCACGATAATTATTAATTTCAGAGCATCGTATATTTCAAAATCAACCTGTTTATAAAGACGTCAATAACATGCCTTATTTGATTTTGGAGTTTTTGGCATGATTTTAGTCTGTCATGTAGTGGATTTTATAAGTTATTCATAATCTTGTGTTATTCGACTCTATATTCTGTAAATTTGGTGGTATTTATGTAATATCTAATAACTTTAAACAAGCAATTCTTGTATATTTTTATATTGTTATATATTTAGGATCTCGTGAACAGCGGAAGCGATTTCCGTGAAACTTAGTACGTAAGTGGTTTTGGGGACGATAAATCAAACTAGCTAGATTTCATTCATAGAAAACATTCTTTATCGGAGTTTTCAGGCAATGAAAAGATATAGCTAGAATATAAAGGTAAACTTCGCCGACACTGTCAAAACAAAAATAGCTCATATTGAAATTGGCTACTTCGAAAATCAGTCTAACCCTAGTTCGAATCTGAGTGACAGCAAAAGAAACATCATTTTTGATAATTCTTTTTTGGTAAAAATATGATAATTTTGTGAGGCAAACCTAAGAGTTTATTCTAATTAAATGAAATATTTTATTATTACAATTTTTAGAGAGATATATATATTTTTTGATAAATAATGTTAATTTTGTGGAGCAAACCTAACAGTTTTATTTGATTTAAAAATGTTTTTTAAAGAACCGAGCTAGGCTCGGTCGTCCAAGTCATTGTTAGTTTATTGTGCATAAGTGAAGCGAATGGAAAATAATACCACGGAGCATGAACATCTGGGATGCCACAAAAACTCCCTGGAAGGTCTCAAAACGGAGTCACCATCTTGTTAGAATATTGAAATAATCACACGACGCTTGTAATATTATTAACTACATGATAATGGTAGTAATAATCTGAAAGATTAGTTGCCAAATTTAAAGATTAGAATTATGTAACGTTTCAAATAAGAAAATAACTGTCAAATGTTTATTTTGATTCTTATTTTGTTTGCAACTTCAGTCGAAATATGCAAAAAATAATAACACGTGATATTTTGGCTATATGCCATGTGACTGTGCACAAATAAAGCAAAGTCGAGGTAGTCATATGGACTGCTGATAGAAGTGAAATCTGGAAACAATGAAATAAATGTGTTCTCTTCTGAATTAATTATAGTTTGCATGACAATATTTAAATTTCAAAATTTGTTTATTGAAATTATTAATATTAGTGTGGTTTTCATATCTACTGACGTTCGGAGCAATATTCTTATACATTTTTATAAAGTTTATTACTCAATATAACGCTGATAAGCTGCAAAATATCAATATTACATATACTTAGGCTCCTGTACTACGTGTCGCTAGTCTGACAAAGCCGCGCAACTCAATACCGTCGGTCACGCTTAATATATCGATTAACACGTCTAAATAACTCTTCGCTTAAAAATACAAACGTTAATTTTCATAATGAAATAAAACAAACAGCTTTTATAGCAAACAGAACTAATTTATTGACGAAGCATTAAAATTTTTAATGTTCCTATTTAGAATTACAATAATTGAGTTTGTTAGTGCACGCTGGTTGCCGCCTCTTAATAGCAATATGAACATAGACGAGTCTTCGCAGAAATAGATAAATATAAAATGAAGTAATGAAATGGATTTAAATTATTCTATACATACACATTTTCGTACAAGATTTATTAATTTATATTCTAATTAAAATTAAAACATTTTCATATTTTACTGAAGTGAAACATTCTTTAGACGCGTTGAGCGCTATTTTTGGCAGGAGATAAATTTTGAATTTTGCGTCTTGACATGCCAGTATGGCGTTTCACGGAAGACTAACAACGCATAGTATATCTATGTTTTTTTTTTATATCATACAGGCAAACGAACATGCGTGACCCGTGGTACTAAGTGATCACTGCCGTCCATAGACACTAGCAATCCCAGTGGAGTCGCACGTGCGTTGCCAGCCTGTGTTTGGGGGAGTGGAGAGAAAGGGAGAGGGGTTAGAATAGAGGGGAAGGGAGAGGAGTGGGAAGGGGAGATGAGTCATCTCACTGACCAAACGAAACAATACAAGTACTGTTACTTCACGTCACTTTTCTGTGAGAGAGTGGTTCTTTCCCGGGTGAGCCGACCCATTCACGCTGAAACCAATAATAGCTTCAGCGTGGCTCTACCACCTACAAGAGAGTATGTACAAGAGAACACTGTTATTCTATTCTTGTTAATTTTGACTTCCGCCGGCAGTCCCTATGACTGCCATGATTTTTTTATATCGCTTTCATTGCAGTTCTGATAAGTAGTACGTGAAGTTGTTACGGATGCGGCTATCTTCCTATTTAGAACGCTTAATAGGTGTCAAAAGTTAAACTTCAATGATAAAATTTGATATAAATTACCATTAAAACTTAAGAACCTATAAATTGACTATAAAAATATCCGTTGAGTTTTAATATAAGTACCAATTCCGATGGAATCACCGTAATATCGTTGTAAAGCAAAATTAGAGTTTCTTGAAGCGGGTTGCATTTAATTCATTGAAATTACCGGCCGGTGAGAAGATTATTTAATGCGCGTACGCAGGTTACGGAGCCTTCTTTAGTAATAGTTTTCGTAAATAACATGGCAGGTAAGGAAATAATTGAATAGAATTTGATATTACATGTGTAATTGTATTTGCAATGTATATGAGAATATCTTGTATATTATATTAAATCGAGTTTAGAAAAATAATGTCTTTATTCACACTGTATAAGAAATAAAATTTAATTATAAATATGATCTGTACGCATATTTTTTTTTTTTTAGAAAAATAATCTTGTTCAATATGATTCAACGATTCTACATAATATACCGATCAGGTTATTAAAACCATACTATTGACCAAGCGGACCTAGTGCTCAGAATATTAAGTAGCTTGATGATTAATATTAACTGAATGCCTTCAAAAACAACCGATGACTAGGGTATGGACTTTCTTATTTAAATTTCATTATTAGTAAATTGAAATTATTATGATTAGTCTAGTTTTTATATCTATTCGCACTCCGAACAATAATTATATACATTTTTATACGGTTTTTAATAAGATACCTGGGCGACGGAGCGAAACTCGGTTTAAAAAAAAATATTATTAAATTAAAATAAACTGTTAGGTTTGTCTCACAAAAATAGCGTTTTATCACAAAAAAAGATATATTTTATGCTGTCATTCGGATTCGAACAGGGCATACACGGATTTTCGAAGCAGACGATTTCTATCTGAGCTACTTTTGTTTTGACAGCGGCGACGAAATTTACCTTTATATTCTAGCTATATTTTTCATTACCTGAAACTAAGTTAAAAAAGTTTTCTATGAAAAAATCTAGCGAGATCGATTTATCGTCCCCGAAACTACCTATGTACTAAGTTTCACGGAAATAGATGACGCCGTTTCCGCGATCCTAAATATATACAAATATAAAAATATACAAGAATTGCTTATTTAAAGGTAGTTATATTCCCACAGACTTCATACACACGCCTAAACTCCGTTAAGCTTACCTAGTGTTCTCCGAACAGGACGGGAGCTACACGCTAGGTCAGGCATACATCAACAACCAATGTGAGAAACAAATTAAGGTTTCGCGACAGAGTCTAGCATCGTCTCTCGTAAGCTTAAGACATAATTTTAGAGGTCTCAAAATTGACCAAGTTAGTTTTAAGTATAATTCTTTGTCTAAAATCGACATTATAGTAATATAAACGGTCTAAAATCGACTATTAGTTTTTAAAAAGTCAATCCCAGCGCTCCCAAACTTAACTAGGTATTACATACATATAATATATAATAGAGTGTACAATCGCAATACAAAATATCAATATTATATCTACACAGGCCCCTATACTATGCCATACGCGTCACTAGTGTGACGCAAGCCGCGCAAGTGCAACACAGCCGGTAATTTATGAATTTATCTCCTGCCAAAAATGCTGCTCAACGCACCTAAAAAAGTTCTCACTTCAAAAATATAGATATACGTAACTTTATTCAGAGTTATTTAAAGTATTACTATACCCGATTTGTGATGTCTTTTACTATCAATACTTAGTAGTCCGGTGAAGCTGTTAAGACCTTGCTGGGTCAATAGCGTAGTCATTTCGAACAAAAAACTATGAATACTTTCTTACACTTTGTTGACTGAACGATTAATAATAAAGATAACGTATTCGTGAAAATGTCTCTTTTCTTAATGAAGTACCTTGATAAATACTTTTTTTCATGTATAAAAGGCGTTTGCATTGCAAGTTCTTTTTTACAATACAATTTAACAAACCTTTTTGAATACCTTTCCATCAGTGTTGGAAGTCAGTAGTTTTATAAGCCATAAAGTTTTATAACTTTAGTATTTCTAATTAGTATTTAATCATTTAAACTATTACTCGATTACATTAATACTTAAACATGTAACTAATATTAAATTATTTACGATGCTAATTCTCGGCTGCTTTAAATTACTTTTGAAAAGGATTTGGTAATATAACCACGTAGTGGATTGGTTGTTAATTAACTTAACTGTTTCAAATAAACCGGTAACTAGTGTAAACACTGAAGAAGATAAGATAGGTTTAAAATATTAGTCTAACTATTATTCCTATACATGGAAAATGCCTAAATAAGTCTATGGTCGCGTTTGGATAATAGATAATAGTTAGGATGGATATATTGAAATGAATAAACTATAATCATTTTTATTTCGTTATAACTTAAATATTCGTTTGCAAGATATTTACTAACAGTAAAATTTATCAGCAACTAAATTCATATTCTATCCAATAACACTATACAAGTTTAAAAAAATCAATCAATCGATTAAATAAACTACATGAGAACAATCGTTACTTCTTAGTAGGTCAAGAGAGCTCACTTCGAATCTATGATCAGACACAACAAACGAACACGAGCTAACACCAACAGATTACAATAATGAGTGACGCCCAGGTTGAAAGGAACCAGTGGAGGGAGAATGTGGGTCTACCATCCAGTTAATAAGTGGGAGGTGTCGCTAACCGACATAATGGAGGGGAGCGTGTGTGCATTGATGCTTGTTGGAGGCGTAAGTTGAAAGCGGATAGTGCAAATGTAAATAATATCTTTAAACTTAAAATCTATTCGAACCTACATATTTTATCAAAATACCTATACTGAAACTGTATTAATCAATTTAGATACATTCAATGTCTTACGGTTGTGGCTTTTGCTTGTCACTAAGCGAAAAATAAAAAAAAATCTACATGCCAATATAAAATAACCTTTGTAGATTTTTATTTTCTATCGTTCTCAGAATAAAGCAAGCAGAGAGCGGAGGAATACTTGTTCTTTTGTATATAATAGTTTTTCTTTATAACTGTTCAACCTCATACTTTGATATATGTATGTATGTTGTAGTAACAAATGTTTAAATTGATTAACTATCAAACAGCGTACTCGAATGTTATGTTTCAATTTTAACTCGTTTTCCGTTAACTAGACTACAAAAAAACCTGAACTTAATTTCACCAACAACATTATTCTTTTTATTTTTTAAATAATTTAAAACCGCTTTCAGAAGCGAGCGAAGCAAGCAGAATGGGCCGAGCCAGCACAGTGAGCCGAGCAAGAAAGTAAACATACGGTAGTTTTGACGTTTATAAGTGCCTTCTCAGGGCCTAAATTAAATAAAGTATATTTTGATTTTGGTGTTCTTTGTGTTATTGTCAATCTAATATAATAAATTACAATTAATTTTGCCATGTGAATGAAAATTTGTCTGTAATAACCCAGTGGAAAAAGATCTCATAAAATCTTACTAAAAAGAGCATACAATCAGCTTTTGAAAGTGGAAAAAGTTTTAAGATTATGATAGAATAATTAATAATGATAGAAAGTTTAATAAGACATTAAACAATTAGATAAATTTTATTGCAATTGTTAATTTAAATATTTTTTTTATTGTAGCACGGCAAAGTGACTGCAGTATGCCTGATGGTAAGCACAGTACAATCCTAAAATAACAGCGACCACCGATTGACACACTGTCCATCGCCGGTCGCCACTATCATGCCGGCCTGTAATAAGCTGGATATGCACAGGCTGATCCCGAAACGCGACCCGTAGAAACGAATCACTATTACGGGCTTTTTCGCCATATACATGGTGGTTGCGACCCAGTCGGGCTGTAAAACCCTACCACCCCGCTTGCGCCATTGCCTCGTTCATTATTCAGCAGGGTGCACCACGTGCAGGTGAGGTTGGCTTTGGTGTCTCAAGTCTTATGATGTTATTCGACACCCCTTACATCCCTAAAATGCAGTTTCAATGCAGTTTAAAAAAGATAATATCTTATTGAGAATTCATGATGGCTGAAGTAGATACAATCAAAAATTCTTACGATATCGAATCTTATATATCTAGTAAGTTTTCAGTGATGTAATAATATATCATGTTTTCAAGAACCTTTTATTTTTCATAGAAATAATACAAATAAATAAGAAAACATTAAAAATTAAACTTTATTAATTCTCATAAAATTACGTATGAGAAATTGCCCAAATAAGGGTAACAATTTTAAATCTCGTAGACTTTGTTAAGACAATCAATAGTTATCACAACTTATAAGACCTCTTCTTATACGGGGTGTGCCAATAAAGAAACCGATCTCTTACACCTTAAACCATACGTCAGTAATGAGAACATGAATGTAAGTAAGAGACGCCATTTACGCTCGAGATGTAATTTCCGATGCGATACACTTTGCATTATTAGAACGTTTGTTACGAACGAAATAGGATAACCTGTTCACTACTCCCGCACATTAAGCACTTTGTATGCAAAATTACTTTATACTACATATTTCTAACATTCGCTAGTAGGTTTATTTTATTAGCGTATTTTAAAGTGTGTAAAAGATAAAAAATATAGTGGTCATTATACCAAATATTTGTCCTAGCTTTAGCCCGCGGCTTTGCTATCATTAATATAAATTTAACCTATCCTATCCTGCTATCAAATCGCTCGATAATTTTGTCAAGCATGTCATTGCTAATCTTAAGACATTTAACGGATTTTGAAGTAAGGAAGACTCTGAAGTGTTAGAATAAGTATAATATGTTATGTGTGCATGTACCCTTAGAGTATGACGCTTATATATGTACAGTCATTAAACATCTTCCTTATAGTACGGTCGACTTTTATTTGACTCACACTAACCCCCAACATACATGGCTACCCTGCCAAAAGGTCTGCCAAGGAGTCGTGCACTACACATAAAAATGTCCAGGATTGTATAAAAAAGAAAAAAACACAAAATATGTGTCGCTCAACACTACAAAATACAGCAGCATGAAGTAACCACGCCATATTAAAGGACATGGACGTCACGGGAAGCGGCTTTGAATTCTAATACTTGCCATGATACCCGCTCTAGCAGTTTACTTAAAAAATTATATAAATTGTAACCGGCCATGGATAAGAGAAGATATGGAGAATGACACGGACAAGAGGAATCGAGCATCTCTAAGAAGACCACCCTAGGATGGATCCACCATATTCCAATTTATTATATGGTGTATATTATATACTATCCAATATATATTATAATATATTATCCAATTCCAATTTTTTTTTTCGGTTAAAAATTATAATTTTATAAAAAAGGTAATCACATTTCATTACATTAATAAAGTGAACAATTAAGAATCGTGCATAAGTGGACAACGAATATGATATCGAGGCGCCAAGCCCAACCCAAAAGTGCAACGTATAACATTCCGTGGAGTGTTCGTCTCTCGAGTTTTTTTTAACACAGACATAAATGACTAGATAGTTCTTTAAATTTATATTAGTTATAAGAATATGACAGATAGTTTAATTCAGTGCTATGACGACTTAGTAAATATACGTAGTAGTAAACTCTCTGACTAGTATCTATCTACGATGACTGACAAATCTAGGCGACTTTTTAAGGTGGTGGAGCCACGCCGAAGCTATAATTGGTTTCAGCATGAATGGGTCGGCTCGTCCGAGGTAGTACCACCCGATTCACATAAAACCGTCGTGAAGTAACAGTGCTTGCATTGTTGCGTTTCGTTCGGTCAGTGAGAGCGTCCGAGGCCAACCTCCACGCTTCCCTCCTTTCCTCTTCCCCATCCCCCCTTCCCTACCAATACAAATTGGCAACGCACTTGCGACTCCTCTGGTGTTGCTAGTGTATCTATAGACGGTGGTGACTTAACATCAGGTGACACACCTGTTCAGGTGACTTAACATCAGGTGACCCACCTGTTCAGGTGACCTGGCAAGGTTTGAACAGCTTCATCGGACTACTAAGGCGAACGCTTAGGGCACTCAGCCGATTTCATTTGATAACTAGCATAAGGGTGCACGGCACACCTCGGCTTGGGCTGTTGCCTGATACGTGCAATTCGTGACCCATCTGAGCAGATATAAGTCAACTATTCATACATATATGAATTGTTGGAACATATTATGTGTACCAAGCATACATACCTCAAGAATTCTTATATATATTTCGTATCAGATAATTTTCTAAACTATTTCAGTTCGATAAGGGAAAGAAACAAAACTCTTTCACTTTCATGCGTAAGCGTATATGCGTACACGTGTGTGGAGGTGATGTGTAATGTTGTTGCAGTGATGTAAGATTTTGTGTGACTGTATCGCGCTAGCAGCGCACTCAAGGGCTCCACGCTGAGGGAACGGACCTAGGCTTGAGCCGCTGCCGATGGAAGCCTAATCTGGTGTGCGGGCGTGAAATTTGCCCCCAGGCAACGGCGGTGTGATCTGTGGTTACGCGGGGTTATAACTATTTAATTGTTACTCACTCTGCATTCGTACTTTATGTTTAGATTTCTCAACATCAAACAAAATTACCTTTCAAGAATGTAGCGAATACCAATTAATATAGATCAAGAATGTGATTGTTTGTTGCCTTCAGCTAAATATTCTACGACTTTTTTTATGGTAGTCTGGTGAAGCTGTTAAGACCTTGCATATATAGTGTAGTTAGTTCAAGACTAAACAAGACTTTCTTTATACTTTTTAAATTTAAGTGTATGACCACAATCTCACAGGACGTCAAATGTTGATATGACCTAAGATGATAATGTGCTAAATCTACAGAAAATGACTTTAATAAGAATAGAAGCTGGATTACACACATGGTTGGCAACACATTTTTAACCAGGAAATTATTAGAAAAACACCTACCAAAATGCTATAGTCTCAACAGTTTACACATTGCAGAATTCGAACCTACGCCTATCGCAGTGAAGACAATAAGTTTTAACACTGATACATCATAGCGTTAAGAGAAAGTTAGATATATCAAATGTTAACTAAAAAAAAACCGAGGAGATCGTTTAAGTGTTAAGTAAGCATGAAAGGAAATTGGGGCGGCTATGCTTTGTTTAGCTTTGATGACATAGTGAATGGGGACGTCTGAAGGGTTATTACTCCAGTAATATTACCATTTTGTTTAAATTCGTAAATAAACTTGCGTGACAGAAATAAGCGCTTTATTATTTTACTGACGAGAGGGTAGAGCGGATAACAAATGACTAAAAATCTTATAATATAACACTTGAACGACCTCAAAACAGCGTTCGGTACTGATAAACTATGAAGTGATTTCTAATTTCCCGTTGGTTTTCATTCTGGGTTGCCATGAATAAATAATGCTACTTAATTACAAATGTTAACGTTGCCTCATAGAAAAACCTCATCAAACCCATCAAGCTCACATAGTCTGTGATCACTGAATCCATATTAATATTCATTTAACTCATCAGATATTCTTCAGCGACTACTAATCGATCTATAAAATGATATACAATTATGATAACTAAACCTGTAAATCATAAAACGCTTACAGTTTATCATAGACTTAAGAATATTGTCGTAGTGTGTGACAGAGATCTTGCTTTATCGTAAATAATAATTCTATTGTTGGACAACTCTAAATCTGTATATGTCTTAATAAATAATATGAATGAAGTGATAATATGCGGAACAATACGTTTGCGTTTGATTTACTAGTGTCGTGGAATAGTCGATAAATTTAAAAGCGGAGTAGCGAATCCCTCTTACTCGTTTTGGAAGCAACCTCCATATTATGGTTTAATATGATAAGATAAGAAGATAAGAATTACTTAGTATTATTAGATCTATTTAATTCAGTTTTTATAATTAAATCATACATTTTTCATAAAGGATTCCGATAATAATTAAAGCATTTAGGAACTTTGATTAATTTTTTATCTTATGCCCAACGATGCGTAAAACTATATCTTGTAGCAAGGTAAATTAGTTATATCGTGATAAAATATGAATCAATATGCTTGATTAGAAGAAAAATAACATGGAATATCAAAATATTATGTACAGTTTCACTACCGAAATGTAGCTGTTGTAAATTTGCATGTTAAAAACGGACAATTCCAACGATTTACTACATGGGATCTGTTGATTAACTAGAGAATGAGTTTCAGACTATTAATAACTTATTCCTACAAATACCTTTTTACAGAATTTTAAGTATGTTCCTAGAAACCGGATAAGTAGAATTCTGTAAACGGTTGGTACCATTTTAGTACAAGAAATATAACAAATAAGTCATCATGTGTTATGGACTCAGACAAAAGTTGTTCAGGTAATATTGTTAAATCTTAAAATAACATTCCAATATATATTATTTTCTATGCGGGCAATTATTCTAGAAACATGTTAAACAGGTTTAGCTATGAAAGAGGTTTTGTCACATCGTTATATATATGGCAGTTATTTCTGGAATTTCTCTTTAGTATATTTAACACATATATGAAGCACACAATCAAAGCCACAAAAGACAACACTGTGGTAACGGTATATCGAAATAAATAAAACTAGCGGATCCTGTAGTCCGGTGAAGCTTTTAAGACCTTGCTAGTTCAGTAACGTAATCAGTTCGAGAAAAAAAAAACTAGTGGTTCTGGCGGACGTTGTCCCGTCCGGATAATAAAAAAAACCTTCATAAATTATACTCCTCACGAATCTCTTTATCTAGTGGTGACACCGAAATGAAAATTTGTTCAGTTTTGGATTTTATCGCAAACAGACAGACAGGCGTAGCAAAGAGCTTTGTTTTATAATGCTTTGATTTTTTTTACGTTTTGCATTTTAGATATTTAGTTCTTTTCTAAACAAAATATCATGGTATCTTCATCAACGCAAAGTTATAACAGTTTTAAGAACTTAGAATTTTTATAAGCACTATGTAGTCAACGGTTTTTGAGATGGGGCATGAGTATGTGTACGCAAAAGAAGGTAGTGAACGGATACATTTATTTACAAAGAAGTCTTATAAGCAAAATATGTTTTTGCTTTCAAGATAATAAACAACGTAGGCGAAGTTTAAAACTTCAGTTAATAATTAATAACAACAAACATTACTTGCACAGTTTAAAAAATAATAACCTCTACAAATTTATTGTTGGTGATACATGAAATATACATTAGAATAGTACAATTTGATTATAATAAATGTAGTCAATTATTATTTTACGAATCATCGATATGAATGCCCCGTCACTGCGCAAGACAATGACGCGTGGAAGTTTATGAGACAATAACTCATCTGTGTTGCACCCAACGACACTTACAACTCTAGACGGATCATTAAGGTAACGGATACAACAAACATATTATCGATATTATTGAGGCGACTTCATGTTCGTTATTACTTTGATTTTCATCAATAATTAAGAAAGGTTATTAAAAGTAATGGAGTTTGTACAAGTATCGACTGCAAAGAATTCCCCCCATTTGGGGTCGTGATCCATAGTTTAAGAAGCCCTGATCTAAAGGTGCCTGATTTAAGCCGAATAATAACTACAGTATCACAATATCCTTTAGATTATTCTGAGAACGGATTGATACATCAGTGAATTATTTATAAGATGATAGCTTCATTGAGAATTAATCGAGCATTTGCAAAGGAAGTAAAAATGATGAAACATATTTGAAAAAAAGAAGTATTCATAAAAGAGGTAAGGAAACATCAGAAAATGTGTTTTATTGTAACGTTATACGAGCTAAATTCGTCAAATTTGGAGCAATACAGTAAATAATAGAAATGATGGAGAGAACGGATTGCTCATTAAGAATTACTGAATTATTATTATATAATTATAAGTAAAGAAGAAAAAAAGGAAACAAGATCTTTTCCAGGTTATTCACGTACGGAAGTGTTAGCTAGTTTCTTGTCGGATATAACGTCGGCTGGCAGATTGCCGGCGGCGAAATCTGAGCCACGAGCAGGTTTCGAGCTTTATTAACTAGAAATAAACTGCTGTATGCTACACGTCGTGATATCAAGCATTAGTAATGACAGAGGAAGGGCGAGTTCGACTCGTATTAAGGATTACAGAGGATTTAAAGTTATTTTTAGCTCTTATCTCTCACTAGTGCTTGTCATTAAATCTAATATCATAAATGTGACACTTCAGCGTGGATTCATTTGTTATGTGTTCACAGACAATCTGTACATATAATAAGAATGTAAGTCTAGTGTCTAAAGTTTTTAGATTTTTGGTAAAAAAAATTGTTGCAAGTGTCTAGGAGTATGACTACTTCTGACTTATATATCGCTATATCAAGACTAACAAATCTTGGTGACTTAACATTACGCTCATGCAACAGTTCAAAGGAGTGAGTACTGAATCGTATCAAATTGCGATCAGCTCTCTCTCCATTTCTATTGCCACTTCCAAATGATCTCTTTGCGAAAACAACAACTTTAAGAAAAAATACATTTCAATCATTTTTTGTATTTTCTGTCTGCCTATTTGTATGAACACGCATCACTACTGTGGTACTTACTGCGTTCCTAATAAAACCTTTTCAAGAAAATCATAAAGCATATCTTCGAGCAACATTTGGTATTTGTTTCATTAAAATCGGTTCAGTAATCGGTTAATTGTAATTTTATTGACGACGCGACTTAAGTACAGAGACGAGGAGGAAAGTAGATAATAATAATAGTAGTAAATAGACTTAATAAATTGAGATGACTTTATTCTGAGTATTTGTACATAAGGTTCCATGCGCACGAAGTCGCGGGCACAGCTAGTACAGTATAGAACTACTGAACAAGCGTATACTTTAAACTTTAAAACGCTATATCAGTTTCATTAGACTGCATGCTTTTGTCGTACTGTAAAATTGTGAAATCGCCTCCTAGCCAGTGTGTTCCCTTCCTCGTATAATATGGGGTCCTTCAAGAGAGGCGTGAAAAGGCACTTTTGCAGGTCGGCGTGATAGCGACGACTGCCATTGCTTTTACAGAGCTACAGTCGCCGACATTTGTGGACTGTACTGTACTTTCCATCAGGTACTGTGCAGCCATTTTGTCAAACAAGTTTAAAAATAAAAAACTCAAAATGCTAGCAGAATTACCACGTTACGTATTTTTTAATAAGGTAGAAACTTGGTTAGAAAGCTAAAATATTTCAATTAATAAATTTGTAGTTCTATCTATACAATTTATAATGATGATGGTTCAGTGCTTAGAGTGTTCTGATACCATATCTACTGAAGTAAGTATGTGAAGGCAAGCATCATGATGAAAATATAACTAGTAGGGTTTTCTAAGCTTACTTGGCTTTAAACGTTAAAAACTGACCAGTAGTTGAAATACTTACACCAACAGTAGAGTACAGTAGTAGTCCGAAAGTAGTAGCTGTCAATTATAGCTGCATTCCTTTTTTTTCGTGTACCATATGTTTATTATATTCTCATCCTTGCTCATTCATGTTTGCTTTCCCATACTCCAACTTACTTATAAAATTATTTGACCGTAACAAATTTAGCAATAGGTGTCATATGTCATAAATACATTCCAACGTTTAAGCAATTTTGCAAAATTTATTTGGAAATAATTAACCATTTAAAAAAATATTTTATAAAATACGATTCGCAACAAGCTAGACAAATTACGGTAACATAAATATGTAGAGTTCGTGTACTATATTAAGATTTGTATGCTGGTAGGGCTTTTCCTAGTCCAATCTTTCAAGTTGAAAATCTGTCGCCAGGCACCTGTAAGGATAATTTTGCATGTGAGAATCACTCTTTAGGTACCTACAGCGTGTTTATGAACTTAGATCACTTTGGCACTTGACATCATATGACACTGTGGCCAAACCAAAAAAATAATCGTATAATGAATAAAAAGAATTCTTCAAACAGTTTCATCTACTTTTATAAAATTTCATGGTAGGCATATGCTATAACAAAAATGAAAATCTATAAAACATCATTACGGAACAAAAATGATTGCGTAATAAACGTGAACAAACCTCAGAACACAGGGTGTTATCACAAAAAAGTTGAATACATATTAAATACTTGCTTTAAAAAGGTTACGTTTTAAATGCACCGCGCTCGCTGAATGTTCGCCATCTTGCTCTTTTGTTTCGCTTTGGTTAGGTTAGGTTAGACTTGTAAAAAAGGATAACGCGAACTTGCTTTGGGCTAGGGATTTAGTATGAAACATTTTTAAAGCAAGTATTTAATACGTATTTAACTTTTTGCTTATAATACCGAAATAATTTATAATAAGGTGCTACACTGATAAAATATAGTAGTTAGAATGTATTAATTTCTAAAACGAATAACCATTTACTCAATAAATTGACCACAATGAATCAAACTCGCATTAAAGTAGATGTAGGTGACGTAAATTGCAAGTTCTCTGATATTTTTCCCTTGTAATTTTCGCGTCAGACGCAAGAACGACGTTTTGGAAAGCCCGGAGCTACCGCACTAACGTACTATCCGATAAACTATAGTCGATAAATATCCCCGGTGAGATATTGTGGTGCCGCACATTATCGATATTTCGATAAAAGTGTAACAACACTTTACAAGGTCGCTGTCATTCGTTTTTATTTATCAAACAAAAATATCAAAGACGAAGTTTTGCCAGTGGTGTTGTACGTATTCATTAGGGTAGTGTTATATTGCAAATATATAAAATCACTCCTCGCTTGTTTATATTAAAGATTTTTGCCAATGATATTATAATATAAAAAAAGGTTGATACGTTACCTACATGATATTTTGACAAAACAAATATTACGATAACGCACACATACGTAAAGTGATACTGTTACGCCACACTATCTTAGATAAAATGTGGAAGTAAGATGGCATAAGCTCTATATCGGTGGTGAAAAAGAAATGGGGCTAGACGTTTGTTAGCCGAGTTTTAACAAGGCGCTATCAAAACTATTATAACGTATCTATAGCTTTTTAGTTATAATATTTTTTTTGTAGTAACTATATATGTACCTACTATTGATAGTAATGTATATTTTATTTTGGAGTTCTCAGTTCAGTTTTTGGGTAAAAATGTTCCTGTCATGCTGGAATAAATCGATATGATGCAACTTCGTGGCATAGACATTAAAAATATCTGTAAAATAGAGTTCTTTGCGTAGTCATGTTTAACTGGCTGTGGTGCAAACAATTATCAGGATAATAAAATACGCATACGAAGTTGCTGGTATTAGCTAGTATACAATATAACGACTACCGTAACAATTTTGATCTTTCCAACACATTTCTAGTTTGTCCGTGATACCGTACCGTGCGCAACGTAAACTATAGCAAAGCAAGTTAACAATCTCCATTGTAAAGGTCCGTAACTCATCTCTGGCTGTATTTATAGCTGTATTATCACGTCGACGGTATTTACGGTCAACATGTTTACTGAAATATATCTGTATATTATAAAATAATATATACATGTGTGTATTCAAATGTAAATTTTAATAATATTCGCCCAGTTGTCGAAATTCCACCGTAATAAAGGGTTAATAAAACATTTATATTTTTTAGTTTCTATTTTGGCGATTAATATTTTATTAGCTTACTAGCTGTTACGCGCAGCTCCACACGCGTTTTTTGAATGTATTAAATAAATTTAAAATTGTTATTAGATGTGTAAATAACAATAATACTCTTTCAAAAATATTTGTAAGTATGACACGCACATCATCTACAGTAACAGGTAACATTTACATTATATATGTGAATACTAATAGTGTATCGAATGGGATGGGATTTATCATAAGCCACATAGCTGGAACTTTAAACTACTATCTATGTATCACCCTCAGTGCTCACTTACACTATATAAGAAATTAATGAAAATATTAAGCTATACATTATCGAACAATATGTGTTCATTCTTTTATTATATAGTATAATATTGGGTATCGTCTGCTGAACTCGCTAGCTTAAAATAAAACAGCTAATTAGTTAGTTATTTGCCCGTAAAATTCCCGTTCAAATATTACTTGTAGTCTGTTGAAGCTGTTAAGACCTTGCTAGGTCAATAGCGTAGTCATTTCTAAGAAAACAAAATCGTGCATATAGGTCCAGCTGTTTCGGGGATTACCCGGAACAAATAAACAAACAGATATATCGACAGAATTAAAAAAAAATGTTGATATTTGTAGCACCGCAGATACATGTCTTCATCAAAAAGTATTTATTTGAATATTATATACATACTTTATTCTTATAATACCTAATATATTACAAACTAAAAATTGGGAACAAAACTAACGTAGAATAAACTTTTTGAGGAGTTTTTGACGGGATTTCAGTCTGTTATGTAGGGATTTTATATTTTATTCATAATTTTGTGTTATTTGGCTCTATATTATGTTAAATTGGCGGCGTTTTATGTAATATGGTTTGTTTATTATGCTAAGTGAAATAAATGAAAAAGAATACCACGGAGCATGTATTCTGGGGTCTTGAAAATTAAGAAGATAAAAATTTACGAAATATTATAAAGAAGAGTTGGCGCTTATATATAGAGAATACATAAGAACTACCTATATTGACAATTTCAGAATTGGCAGTATGGATTAATTCCTTCGCCTGTATTGTGATGGACGAATATTATTACTACTAACCTTTTAGAATAGCAGCACAAAATAGACTTTAAAAATGTTTGCGATAGCAACGTACTACTTATAATCAAAAATTGGAATTAAAAATAACCTAGAATAAACTTTTGAACAGGAACACAAAATAAACCCTAATAATATTTCCGATAGAATGTTATCATGTTACCATGGCAACGCATATAATACTGACAATGACACGCAGCGGATGCTCTAATAATAGCCCGATTTTGAGACATTCTTTATTAGTGATCTGCTCCTATTGGTTTTAACGTGATGATATGTATGTCATCCTCGATAAATAAGCTATCTAACACTGAAAGAAACTTTCAAATCGGACCGGTAGTTCTTGAGATTAGCGCGGTCAACCAAACAAACAAACAAACTCTTCAGCTTTATAATATTAGTATAGATTACAAGTAGATAAAGATATTCCAAGTTCTTGAAATGATCATTTCAGTGTTCTAACAAAATAGTTGGCTTCTTCTTAGAACAGAGAGGTTTTGTGGAAAGTCAGAATCCATGCTCTGTGGTATTATTTTTACTTGTACATAATAACTAAACTATATTACGTAATATACCACCAATATTATAAAAATATAGAGTCAAGTAACACAAGTTTATCAATATATATAACATCTACAAAATGACATTCCGAGACTCCGGTGAAGCTGTTAAGACCTTGCTGGGTCAATAGCGTAGACATTTCGAGAAAAAAAAAACATTCCAAGATCCCACAACACTCCAATATCTTTTTTTTTGCGTATGTAGGCAAAAAAATCCGTCTGCCCATGAGCATCAGTAACACGTGGGGTATAACGAATGCGTTGCCGACCTTTTAGGAAGTAGTAGGCTTAGTTGATAGGTTATATTGATCCGGAAAAGCTGCTGCTGGGAGTTCATTCGCTATGATACAGATGAAATTTCCATTTGTGGCGAGTTATTTGGTAATGGAATTCATTTCTATTCAGTATTGTATATTATATATGTACGTATTATTAATAAAGGTTGTAATTTGTCGCTGGTATGAAAAAAAAAATCATTTCCTTTTCTTAATTGATAATACTTCTAGTAATATCTCTAGTATCATCAATTGCTACTATATAAAAAATAAAGAAAGTTACTTAATAATTAATGGAAGACGGCTTTACTTCCCAGAAACCCATTATTAAACATTATAGTGGATGTTACTTGTTCCGTGATGGAGGGAAACACACTTGCCCGATTGTAGTCATCACACGATATTCTGCAACATACCTCAATTAATATATATTTTTTTATTTTATAGTTCTTGCTATTAGTAGTTTCAGATTTAACTTTTTCGGATGTACCTTGCACAAAAATAAAACGTTTTTTGCTGCAGCGAGACGTCACATCATCATCATTAACAATATGTAAGAGACTCACTGCAGGCTTACAAACTTCTTAAGGTACGGGCATAATTACCACACCAGCCTACGACGTATTGGCGATATCAAACTCTAGAAATCTACAGTTCAATGTTTTCCCATACAGTAGTACTAAAAGAACATTTCTCAGGTTCAGGTGTCCTTTCGATATTTTTCTTCACCATCAGCCGTGTTGCCGATTTAAATTAATAAAATGTACAATAATTCCAAAAAAATCGTTGGCACATGCCAGAATTCGAACTTGCAGGCATCGGATTGATATTCCACTAGTCAAACCAATAGACCACCACAACTTCGGCGGCAATTAGACGTGGTAGCAGCATTAGCCTCCAATCTATTCCAGGCTGAAATGCAAAGTAACCCCCATTAATATTTAATGATGGATTTCTGCAAAGCAATGCCTTCTTCAATCAAATATATTACCAGATAGAACTACTGCTCCCGCTGAATAATTCACATCTGCAAATCTATCAAAACGGCGATCAAAACTAGCTATAATATTTGTTAAGCTTTCACAGTTTATCTACTTAACCGATTAACATACAATTTTGCATACACGTGGTTAAGGGTCCAGATAAAGGAATAGAGTATTTTTCATCCAGAAAAAAAATGTACTGTACGATCAACCGTACATTAAAACGAGTGACGCCCTGAACAAAAGCCAATATATTTATAAAGTGTTACTAACATAATGTTAATAGCTTTGACGTGTACACTTCGTAGTCAAAGCACATTATGCAACACTTCTACGCTATATAATTTACCAATAACCGGTATCAAAACGAATTCTTCATCAACAAAACCCCTTAATACGCGATTCAAGCAACAATGTAACCGCTGATTCACGAAGCCCCGATTCGCTCGTCCGACCGTTGCCCAACTATTGGCCTACTCGCCAATCGTTTCGAAGCGCCGCACCGCCGTGTCAGCTATAATAATACTCTTATAAACATCTCAAGTTATTTTACTATACAGATAACTATCATCAGAGTTGAATTTTGCTTTTAAATAAGTGAGTTCGCAATAATCTATAAACACGCTTTTATTACAAAGTGGCAAGACAATTTGGAGATTGTAAAATGTTTTTTTTTTTTTTTTAATCAATGGAGGCAAACGAACAGGTAGGTCATGTGATGTTAAGTGATCACCACCGTCCATAGACACTAGCGACATCAGGGGAGTCGCAAGCGCCTGTCTGTATATGAGGGAGGGGGAGGGAAAGGAAAGGGATAGGTGGAAAGCATAAGGGAGGTGGGCCTAAGGCGCTTTCACTGACCGAACGAAACACAACAATGAAAGCACTGCCACTTCACGTCCGTTGTCTGTGAGAGGGGTGGCACCACCACGGACGAGCCGACCTGTTTATGCCGAAACCAGCAATAGCTTCAGCGTGGCTCTACCACCTACAAGAAAATTACATTATGAAGTATGAAATTAGTTATGAAAAGAATAAATATAATGTATGTTTTAGTTGGAAGTTTTTGGCAGGCTATTTGTCTGTCATGAAGTGGTTTTATATTTTACTAGGTTGAGCCCACGAATTCGTCCGCATGGAATAATTACTTTGGGCTAAGTCTAACTTATCTGATGAGATTGTAGTCTAATGTTAAAACCTATAAAGAATAAAAAAATATAGTGATAACCAAGTGTTCGAAACATAAAAATACGAGAATTGTCCAGTATTTTTTATTAACAAGGAACACTAAACCTTCTCAATAGCTACTAAACAAATAAAAAAATCAAAAAAATCGGCTGAGAAACAGAGGAGGGAAATGTTTTTAACATTTTTGGCTCTGTCTATTTATACATAGATTAGCGGGCTTGGCGGACGCTGTCTCGCCTTGGTAATAATAAAAAAATCTTGAGAAATAATATACCTAAACCTTACTCGTGAATTATTCTATCCACTGGTAAAACCTGCATGAAAATCCGTTCATTAATATTTGAGTTTACCGCGAACAGACAGACAGACGTGGCAGACGACTTTGTGTTATAATTCGTACTGATTAATATTTAAATATAAGAAAGGTTATAAGCAAACTCTTTAGTACGTAAATTTATTCAAGTTTCTATCATACAATCAAACCTCTTTATTGCAATACTTATGTTAGAGTACTGGTTCTAAAACTCTCGAGTTTCAAAGGCCAATATAGTTTCTCAATACAGGCCACTCATTTTCGACGGAACACACGCCTCGGACGCTATAATACCGCTATAAATATCTCGGGAGATGAGTTACAACAACGCGTGCACAATGGGGATGCTTATCTAGTGTCTCCTTTGCTCCGATACTTCTAACGTAGTTGAGGTAAATATAATTCGACTTTTTGTAAAAGATTTTAGCGTGTTAGCATAAGCTCGCCTGATGTTAAATAACAACGGTACCTACCGTAACATAGACCTATCGAAAAAAACGGGTTGCACTCCGGGAGAGTCAGCAGCAGTGATAACTTGTACTGAACATTAACGTTGTGAATTTTTGAATATTTTGGAACGATGAGGGTTTAATTTCGCATAAATGTAATTGTTTACTAGTTTAAGAGTACTATTATTTATATGGTAAAATATAATATTCATTTATTGCGCTGTCGTACACAAATACGACCATTTATACTACATAAAAAAATTACACTTCAGAACTATGACATTTTTTTTTTTCGAACTGACTTCGCTATTGGCCTTACTAGGCCTTCACAGCTTCACCGGACTACGTGCTATGACAATTATTTTACATTAAAAGTATATCTTATTGCGCGTAGTACAATCACACACGGACACCCGCGCAAGCGCCCTGCGCCGCTTAAACGAAACAGCAGGAGCAGACATGCATTATATTAATTTTAACATAACGACAAAAAAATAATAAATTATTTTTATAAAAATCTGAAAAGAATCGACAAACGGTTTATTCTCAAAAAGCCCATGTTTACAGATTGTCTACAACATGTTTACTTTTACCAAACATTTCTATGGAAACATCGGGTACGGCGATGTGTTATAAAGACCTCTTATTTTGTTGTAAATGTCGTACTCCCTTACACAGATTCAAAAAGATAACGGACAAAATGTGCCACCGTAAGAGTTATTAGGGAACTGGATAGAATTTAGTCAAATATACTTTGAAATTAATAATTTCGGTTTTAAAATCAAAATATTGCTATTGGCTGCAAACCTTATTTATTTCGAATCTTTTTGATGTCTTGATTTTAAACTTTATAGTGTAATAGAAACTATATGTTTAATTTTGACGAAAAATGCAGCAAAATATCTGATTAATATATCTATACATTTTCGAAGACAGTAAACAATTTTATTATTTAATTAAAAAAAAAAAATTAAAATTTGACATTGTAATTCTCCACCTTTTTAATACTAAGCATTACACCTTGGATTACCGACTACGGTCGCGATTACTGCGTTCATATGATTACTATATTTTCCCTTAACAAAGCATAAGCGAAACATTTAAAAATCATTTATTATAGGGAACAAAATCCAGTTTTTATTTCAAACTCAAGAACCGTAGCACCTGCCAACAAAGTGTATTTAATCAAACGTCTATCGTAACGGAAACGTTGTAAAAAGTCGAAAAACTTTGATAGAACAATATCGCTTCACATTCTATGTTCCGGCAGCTGTTGAGGAAGATCGTTCGTCAGTTGGAATCTGGTAAAGAAACGGACGGTAAATATTTTATCGCGACACATCCTATGATGGGATAATTTTCTATGGAAAAACTCATCGATGTTAAGATCTCTATAGGAGTGTTCCCGGCTCCATCCATATGGATTACATCCGCTATTAATGTTCAAATAACGCTTATCGTGATCGGACGATGAACGTATCACCGTGTCCTCAAGTCATATTCGATTTACATGTGTTTTAAGTGAGTCGTAAGATATGTATTTGTATTTATATGTAAGTAGTATGTCTGTCTGGCTATAGTGGTATACAAAAATAAGTAAATATAAGTATTCATACTATATGGTAAGCGTAGTATATAGTTTATGAGCATTCTCGTATATAAATAAGCACATCTATATCTAGACAGTGGAAATCGGTTAAGAACATCTCCTTCCTCTTAGCCGATCTTCTTCATTCTTATTTTTGACCCGTGCAACTTCGTCTGCATCAAATCGGTTATCACCGGTTTCAATTGTATTTTTAAACGCGAAAAATTGTAATAGACTCAAAACCCGATTGCAGCCACACCTATGGCTTCCAATTGTGAATGCAAACTATCAAGGGACTCAAACATATAGGCAAATGGTATGTGAGAAATGTTTTAAAAAAATAAGCCTAGAAATCCTTCGTAGCATCATTTACCGGGTATATTTAAGATAAAAACTAACCTACATATATTGGTGGTAATTAAAAAACAAAGCTTGAGGGGTCTATGGACCCACCGCACAGTGGAAGATATTCGGAGCCTTCTTTTCATTTGATTTTTGAAAACTTATCTATTTGATAGTTTTAAGTATACAGTTTTGTCAAAATGGTCATATCATTGAATTATTTAGAAATTTCATGTTTTATTTTACCTTTTACACCATATGAGGGGTGTAAGGGGTGTCGAGTAACATCTTAAGACTTGAGACACCCGAGCCAACCTTACATGCACTGGTGCACCCTGCTGATCAACGAACGAGGCAATGGCGATAGCGGGGTGGTAGGGTTTATACAGCCCAACTGGGTCGCAACCACCATGTACATGGCGAAAAAGCCCGTCATAGTGACTCGCTTTTTCGCGTCGCGTTTCGGGATCAGCCTGTGTATATCCAGTACCGGGTGACTTTCGCCATTATGGCCGGCATGACAGCGGCGACCGACGATGGATGATCTGTCTCGCGGTGGTCGCCACTGTTCTTGGATTGTACTATGCTTACCATCAGGCATAGTGGAGTCATTTGTCGCGCTTCAATAAAAAAAAAATATAATATGGACTTGTAAATTTCAAATTTATGAAATTGAGCTTTATTTTCTTCATAGCCTTTTTATATTTTAAGTTGTAAAACTGAAACTTATACGTATCATTACCGGGGTGGTAATTTGTTGCCTTAGAGACCTTGGCCTTGTCCTTGGGTGTCCTCGTTCAAAAGATATTTGTTGATGAAAATTTTATACTTAGACGACATTATATTAAGGTGGAAACATCAATCTGTAGGTTTATTTTAGACTTTATTGATACAACTATCAATAAAACATAGGATGACATAAAATTATGTTTACCCCTGATTTCCTACACCGTTATACCGTTTCCTTTTTAATTACCTTTTAAATATAGGATTCAGGATGTAACGGGTATATGATAGAACGTTTTTGAATTGTGGACACCCCACAGAACGAATACTATTCATAGTTGCCAGCATAAAAAAACTTACACCAGATATTTCACTAGTGGCCACTTAGGCACGCTTTTGTAATAAAGTATGCGAATATGTTTTCAACCAGGTTTTAAAATTTTAGGCAGTGCTTAGCAAGATTCGTGTTAAACCTGTGTTAATTTTGTTTTATAATAAATCCGTTTGTCTTTTGCTATAAGAAAGATTATCACGATAGCTTTATTTAATATTAAATGCTTTTTTACGAAACTATGAATTCTCACACGTATTTTCACATATTTGTTTTCTTTTCGTGGAGAAGTGGAGTTAGCGATGTATTATGTTGTTTTTCTGCTGTACATTAAAAATATTATTAAGAATAGACACAACTTAGACAATGTTACGGCTATCATCTAGCTATAAATGATTTTTTTTAATATGCTTCCAAATATACAACCGATCGTTATAATATTATGCATACATATTACAAATTATATACCTAGATCTTACTCATGAATCATGTTATCTACTGGTGAAAACTGCGTGAAAATCAGTTCAGCAATTTTTGAGTTTATCGCAAACAAACAGACAGACGCCGCAGAGAACTTTATTTTATAATATATTATATATGTAGTAATATTCAACATCTTCAGGGTAACAATGACGCTGTTTAGTCAGCGTATCGTAATATACGTTGTCCACGTCCACTGGACCGATAACAATGTGGTCTATTTTAATTATAAAAGTTCTGTAGGAATCCACCGTGTTCGTTCCAATTATCCTTAGTTAAAACGGTTTTACAAAGTTTCAATTTCACAGTTTTCTGTTATAAGTCACAATACTACGCCGACAAGATAGTTAACCTCGTTGTCAGAATTTTCTAAGGAATTTTTGACCTCTAAAATTTATCGTCCGTGTTATTACTTCCCATTTACTTTTATGCTATAATCAAATAACACAACATCATTAATTAAAAATAAATGTCACTACATGGCTAAGTCTTGCAAAAAAGTCATCATAGAGAGAATTAACGTTACATAATAAAATCAAAATAAAAAAAAAACTTTATTTAATTTAGGTCGTTAGAAAGAATTTATGAATGTCAAACCCAGTTTGGGTTTGAACAAACAACCCTGTCATCGAGAAGAACCGGCAAGAAACTCAATCGCTTTAGTGAACGCACAGAGACATAAAGGCAAAGGTCCACATGTTATACAGCCAAATGCTAATCCTAAGTACAGTCCTCGGAAAACTTTTTGACCGCTCTGAATATAGTTGGGCAGTACACAAATTTCGGTAAAAATACGTATTGTATTATATGTATAAGATTAAGACAACCTTAGGATAAATAAATGCCATTCTTAGATTCATAAAATAATGTTTTAACTATGTTTTGTGTTAAACTCTTGAATAAATTACGTGTAAATCCGAACTTACTGCTATATTCAGAGCGGCCAAAAAGATTGACGAGTTCTGTAATATTATGAATATGACATTCAATTTCTCGCTTGCTGATTACATTTTCACGTCTTAATTATTCAACCGATTATCCTGAAATTTTTGCATACATATTAAAAAAATCACCTCTTTCATTAGACTTTCTGTTTTAAAAAGAGAAAATTGTTTCGACATGTGAAAAAAATATTACATCGCGCTTGGTTTTGAAGGACGAGTGACAAATTGTAATTAGGAATGTTATAATGAGGTTATAGCGGTGTAAAACGTTGTTTGCTGTTTTTATAATACTTACAGTGGCAATGTTAATTGAATTTATATACCACATTATACATATGCGTGGTGTCTATTGTTCACGACTTCGAACGGTTTCCGATTTACTATCAATAGGGACTCCTTAAAACAGATATAATTGTTAAAATGACATTTATATCAAAACGATCTCATGTAATGCGTACAAGAAATGTTGAAAGGTTGTATTTAATTGCATTACATCCTTTGCGAGTAGAAAGCGGCGGCCCGAACTCGCAATTACATTATCTAAATACCATACATTATTTTATAATAATTCTTATAAAACATACTTGAAATTCGTACCATATTATATAATTGACAATTCAATAGACAATGACAAGTAATAATGTTAATTATATCATGCAAGTGTGTGTAATAAAAAGAAATATGTGTGTAATTCACGTGCCATAGACGTGAAACTTTTAAAAAATTATAAAATATTCATATAAACGATATTGTACTCGGTGGGAGTCGATGCCCAGCCTTGGCGGCGAACGCATCTGCCCGATATCTCTTTGTTCGATATCTTTTGTTTTCGACTTCGGTACTCGCAGATTAGTGACGACCCGTTGTTTTTCGCGTTTCGTTGTGCTTTGTGTTTGCTATTAATTCGACAAAGCTGCGCCGCACGTGTGCAACATCTACCTGAGTGAGTGAGACATTCCCTTACTTATATATTTACGCCTTTATTTATCTATTTATTATTTAACCACTTGCCTATTCAGTTAATTATTTATCTATTATCTTCTTATTACTATTTATTTTTCTATTATTTATCCATCAATTCTATCTTTATATATGTAACTACTTATTTATCTATCTACTTAACTGCTACTTATTTATTTTATAGTGTGTTATTTACGTAGTATATGTTCCCTTGTCTCGCTCACTCATTTACATGCTTTGTGCTCTCATTTTGTTTTAAACAACTCTCTTGGACCGGACTCAAGATAGTTCCCTAGTTTTTCGTTTGGCGTGCCCCCCTGCCTTTTAGGCAGGGAGGTTGGTTCGCGTCCCCCTCGGGCCACGGAATGGCTCTCAAAAACGATTTTGTGGTAGGACTCCGCGACGACTTACTAGCGTATGGAGTTGACGAAAGCGTCGTTGACGCCATTCTTGCGCGTCATTGTCTCACGGCCACGGACAATATCCAGTATGTGCCCCGTATGGCAGTTTCCGATAAATGTAAGATCTCGGACTCACCGGAGTCACCGCTGTACGAGGCAGATAGAGGACAGTTGTCGAGCTCCAGCTCGGAGGCCGACTCCGAAATGGAGTTAGACACGGTCGCGCCCGCCGCATCTCTCACGCCCGCGATTACCGCACCATCCGCGAATTCCGCGCCTTCTGCGCATGACGATGATTTTAAAACCGTTACATATCGGAGGCGCCCCCGCCGCGGATCGCGCTCCTCCGACTCCGACCCGGGTACCGAACGCCCGGCGGAAAAAATAGTTCGCAACAAAGATGGCGCTCGGGCGCCCGTTACGGCTATACCGCGCTCGAACAGAGCTAACCCCGTCTCGGTCTCGCAAGTCGGCGCTACGGACTCCGCAGCGGCGACCAAAAAGCCCCGCGTTCCGCCTCCGGTTACTATACTGGACAAGTCCAAGTGGACGTCCATTTCGAATACTTTAAAAACTCAAAAAATTAATTATACATCCGCCCTTAATACCCCGACGGGTATGCAGGTTAAGGTCCCCTCGATTAACGACTTCCGACAGCTGACTAAATTCCTCCGGGAAGCCAAGTTGGCTTATTTCACCTTCACTCTCGAGGAGGAACGCCTCCTTCGTGTAGTGATTCGTCGCGTTCCGGCCGAGATTTCGGTCGAGGACGTGACTGCCTCCCTTAAGGAGCAGAATTTCCCGGTTAGAGAGGTACATCGAATGTACCACCCACGAACTCGAGCCCCTTACAACATGGTCTTGGTCCTCCTAGACAGCTCTCATGAGGGTAAGGCTATATTTAGCCTGACCTCCGTTTGCAACCTCAACGGCATCACTGTTGAGCCTCCCCGAAAAACCCATACTCCGTCGCAGTGTCACAACTGCCAGAGTTACGGCCACTCGGCGCGTAACTGTCACCTCCGCCCTAGGTGCGTCAAGTGCCTAGCTGATCATTCCACAAAGGAGTGTGGGCGTACACCCGACACCCCTGAGCCCCCCAGTTGCGTGTTGTGCGGTAACACGGGACATCCCGCGAATTATCGCGGCTGCCCCCGCGCGCCGCGCACACAACGCCCTCGTCAAGCGAGACAGGCGCCCAAGGTGCCTGTAGCCGCCGCCCGCCCTCCGCCTCCACCTCCCATGTCTATGCAGGCTTTCCCGGGCCTGCCGGGCGTCTCTCGCGCCCCGGCAACGTCCGCAACCGCATCTCACGCGGCGCCCTCTGTACTGCGTGCACCACAACCAGGGCGGGCCCCTCTGGCCCCCTGGGCGCCCCAACCCCAGCCCCAGGCACCAAAGCCTCAAGCTCAGACCCAACAGGCAAAGCCAGCACAGGCCGCGTCAGCCTTCTTTTTTGGCCTCGCCGGGCTTGACTGGATTCACCAGCTTATCGTGAAACACGACATGCAAGAAGTACTAGGTTTTTACGCAATTCTCCAGACTGAGACAGGTTTAGGCCAGCTCAGTGCGTTCGCGAAATATCCAGGCATTGCCACGACCCTGCAACGCCTCGTCCGTGAGGCTCAAAATTGTAAATAAATAAATTCGTGACTATGAACAAAATAAAACCGCGCGGTCTATCTCTTTCGTTTTACAACGCAAGATCCCTTAGGACACAGCGCGATCTAGTAGCTGCCTTTCTATGTAACAGACAGATAGACGTTTTCCTCATACAGGAAACGCAACTAAAACAAAAAATGCGTAATCCCGCGATCGCGAATTACAACATAGTCAGAAATGATCGTGTCACTCGCGGGGGTGGCACCTTAATTTACTATAAACGCTCACTTTATTGTATGCCGATTGATCCGCCCGTTCTATCCAATATGGAAGTGTCAGTATGCAAATTAGGGATGACCGGTCATCCACCCGTTATAATTGTATCCGCATATCTCTCGCCGAATAGAGAGCTATTAAAATCCGATTAAGAGGCGATATTCCAGTTAGGAGACTCCGTTATTATTGCTGGGGACCTCAACAGCGGGAACATCATTTGGAACAGTCCGACTACTTCTCGAAACGGGAAGATACTCGACAAACTAAGTGACGATCTCGCTTTTGACGTCAGACCATATGGAACCCACTCATTATCAGGACAACTGTCGCCCGACAGTCTTAGACATAGCTATTTTAAAGAATGTCACGCTTCGGTTACAACTTATTCAAGTCGTACACGAACTTGATTCCGACCATCGCCCGGTAATATTACAGCTAGGTTCAAGTACAGACACCACCCCTCCGCCGTAAGGGTGGCCGACTACGCGAAACTCGAAAGTTATCTCAGAGATAACTCGTCATCAAACTTGTTAGATAATATTCCGGACGTGTTAGTGTCAAAAGCTGACGCGGATCTGGCTATCGATTCCCTGGTCAGCCATCTCCAGACCGCCGTTAAAGAGACCTCGAAAGAGGTACAAGTGGTGAATGATCGCCGCTTTATACTCCCAGATGACGTGAGAGCGCTGATCACGGAAAAGAACGCCGCGACTCGAGCTCACGACACGTACCCGTCGGTTGAAAATCGCGATCGCTTACGGTTATTACGCAAACAGGTTAAAGCTCGTATCGCAGAGATCCGGGCCGACAGGTGGGACAGGCTTCTGGAGAGTATCCAGCCATCTCACTTGGCGTACTGGAAGCTCGTGCGATCATTAAAGTCAGACGTGACTACTCCTATGCCCCGTCTCGACAGAGGCACCGGGTTGCCTCCCGCGTTCGATAGTTTAGACAAAGCGGAGTCTCTCGCAGCGAGTTTAGAAAAACAGTGTTCACCAAACACAGCCAATACTGACTCTATACATATTGGATCAATCGAGTCCTCGGTAGAGTGCGCACTCGCATCCCCTCCGGCGGATACTCTAACCCCTGTCACCTTTGATGAAGTATCGGATGCCATCAAGCGTTTAAAGCTTAGGAAGTCCCCAGGTCCTGATGGGATCAGGAACGAAGTACTGAGACTCCTTCCTGATCGCATCATAGCTCTATTGGTCTGCATCTTTAATGCGGCCATGTCCCAGGGTCATTTTCCAGCTGCCTGGAAGAAGGCCGTAGTGATAGGCATTCACAAGCCCGGCAAAAAAGCTACGTTTTCCGATAGCTATCGCCCTATTAGTTTATTAGATACGTTAGGTAAACTGTACGAACGGCTCCTTTTGAACCGTCTCCAGACATCCATATCAGAGTTAGATCTGTTACCACCTGAGCAGTTCGGATTTCGAGCTGAACACTCTTGTACGAATCAAGTGCACCGCCTCACGGAGTACATTTTCTCGAAATTTAATGCAGATCCGGATCGTAATCCGTTTCCGACTAATCCTAATCCGAAACGCTCAATAGCCGTCTTTTTCGATGTCGCAAAGGCTTTCGATAAGGTATGGCATTCAGGGCTCATACATAAATTGATTCAGTTTCGTATCTCCGATAGGTTAGTTCATATATTACGCGACTACCTTACCGATAGGTCCTTCCGCTATAGAGTGGAAGGGGAATTATCCTCATCCCACCCGATACGCTCGGGTGTGCCTCAAGGATCCATTCTGGCACCCATACTCTTTAATCTGTTCGTCAGTGACCTACCTCGGCTTCCGGAAGTAGAGGTAGGTTGTTATGCTGACGATACAGTTCTCTACGCTTCCGGTTGGCATCCGAAAGTTCTTAAGACACGCATCGAAAAGGCCGTTAGCACACTCGGTGATTGGTTTATTCGATGGCGTATAGAAGTAAATCCCGATAAAAGCGCCGTGATATTTTTCGACCCGATATCCAATAAGCATGAACGCAAACTCGCGCCTATTAAATTGTACGGTACACAGATTCCTTGGGCCAATCAGGTTAAATACCTAGGAGTCACGTTGGATAAACGCCTCACGTTTAAACAACACACAGAAATAGTCAGAAACAGGGCCGCTATGGTCATGGGTCGGTTACATTCGATAATTTGTCACAAGAATAAGATGTCCATCAGACATAAGCTTACGTTATATAAGATGTGTATTCGTCCTATTCTAACATATAGTTCACCCGTTTTTGCACACATGTCACAATATAATTTCTATAGATTACAAGTAATTCAAAACCGATTCTTACGTAAAGCCACCGGTGCTCCACCGTACGTTAGGAATGAGGATCTCCACAGGGGCCTGGAGATGCCTACTATCTGGACGTACGTAAAATCATTAACTACTAGATATTTTGAAAAAGCCGCGAATCATCCCAGTCAGTTAGTGGTATCCGCCTCAAATTACGAAACCGTACCAATCGTTCCGCGTTACAAAAGACGACCGCGACATATTTTCACCGATCCTCCGGATAAAATAACGGCAGCGAACGATCAGTACCAGCCTGTCTCTCCAAACAGAGCGTGTTCACGCCCACGCCCGCGTAACCATAGATCACGCCGCCGTGGTCTGGGGGTAAATTTCGCTCCCGCACACCAGATTAGGCCCCCCTCGGCAGCGACTCAAGCCTAGGTCCGTTCCCCCGGCGTGGAGCCCTTGAGTACGCTGCTCGCGCGATACAGTGACACAAAACCTTACATCACTGCTACAACATTACACATAGCACCTATACGCACATGCACGCCTACACGCTCATACGCTGTTTCTCTTTTTCAGAGAAATAAAATAATGTCCTATATAGTTTAGAGGAATTTATCCGACACAAAATACATATAGGAGTTGTTGAGGCATGCATGCTTGGTACACATGCATGTTTCAATAACTCATATACGTATATCAAGATAGCTTAGCTTAGGTTAGCTCAGATAGGTCGCGATTTTTGCACAAAACAGGCGACAGCCCAAGCCGAGGTGTGCCGTGCACCCTTGAGTTAGTCGCCCAAACATCCCAAATCGGCTGAGTGCCTTCAGCGCTCGCCTCAATAGTTCGGTGAAGCTGTAAAGACCTCTACAGGTTAACAGCGTTTTCAGTTCGAGAAAAAAATATATATATTGTACTCTTTCTTTCGCACGTTAAATCCAATAGATGTATATGTTTGTCTCTTTTTAATGTTACTTACTCGTTTCATCGAGTTTAAAATCAGAACGACTGGGACTAAAGATGTTTTCATTAAAACAAACGGTCTAACAGACAAGAGACAAATGCAAAACCCTACGTAATAAATCCAAATATTAATTAATTTTCTAACACGCGTGACTTTGTTTGTTGCGACCTCACGAACATGTCCATATAATTTAAATCAGCCAATTGGCTATTTTAACCAACCAAGTTCGAAACATAAGGGAAAAAAGAGAATCCTCTGTAATGATGGCCTATGTTTTCTATTATATATTGCGTAGTACCATGCAACTTCAAAATGATTATCACTTGAAATGAGCTCTTTATAATCACACTATAAGAAACGTCCGCCATTTCGCCTGAACCCAGGTACATAATGGTCCAAGAACAACGCAGTAAAACTTGGGATTATTATACGGAATTACACAGACGGACACACTCATTACATTACTATTGATGTGCGTATTGTATAGGAATAATACATAGTTTGGTCGGTAAAGTTGGTTGAACAAGAAAGCGTCAAATACACACTCTATAATACTTATGTATTGGATACTCATAATACAGCTTACATATAAGGTCAGGTATTATCATCGGCAATTGTGGAGGAAGGAAACTAACTAAAAAGTAGTAGCAGAGGAAGTTTGAAAATAGCACAAGGGACAGAAAAGTTGAGGAGTAATAGGTTTTTTTTTAGCCTGTTCTATTCTGCAGACTCTTGGTCCGCACCTTTTTTTTTCTTACATGTAATATTTTCTATACGTAAAAATCGTATCCGTGAGCATATATATATATATTTTTTTTTTCTTTTTTATTATTATTCTTAATCATTTCTTACATATTAACTGTTCAATTATTATTAACTATTTTTGGTTTAATGACGTTATTGTTTTTATAGCGCTTTCATTTCCATTCTTTATGGCCATTTTTAGGTTGTAATCCACAATATCCCGTGCCGGAGCGTCCACGGCCCGACGAATGAATCTACTTATCGTGTCGTCAGTCACGTCGGTATAGTAGACACAGGTGTCGGTGTGCCTAGAGGAATAATAGGTTAGCATAGTACGAGCATGTTATGAGGAGTGATGAAAGTCATGTTTTTAGAAACGATTTGAGTATGAAATTGGAAAGATATAGGAGTAGAGGAAGACCGAAAAGGTATGGGTAGAGTGTGTGAAAAATGATATATGTATTAAAGTTGTGTATACTGAGATGACATCTGATAGAGGAGAGTAGGAGAGAAAAACATATTGTGCTAATCCTATTTAGATGGGAGTACAATGACAATAACGTCATCTGATATTGCGTCCAGTTGTAATTACATTTTGTAGGTGTTAGAGCCACGCTGAAGCTATTATTGGTTTCGGCATGAGTGGGTCGGATCGCCCGGGGTAGTATCACCTGATCCACAGAATAACCGACGTGAAGTAACAGTGCTTGCATTGTTGCGTTTTGATCGGTCAATGAGAGCGTCGGAGACTCACTTCACCTCTCCTTTTCCCTCACCTCTCTCTTCGCTTCCTTCACCTCCCACCCCCAAGATAGGTAGGCAACGCACTTGCGACTACTCTGGTGTAGCTAGTATGGACGGTGGTGTTCACTTAACATCAGGTGATCTATCTGTTCGTTTGCCTATTATGATTTTAAAAAAAAAATAGTGTAATCATTCAAGCGATGATAATAACAGGTAGATACTCTATTTAGCCATACGATTAAATATAATAACCACCACTACGAAAAACATCCCATTAATTCGAGAAAAAGCGGCAAGAAACTCAATACGGTTTACCTTATTATCTAATTTTTTAAATAATAAACTTTTTTTTTCGAATTGAGTACTCTATTGGCTCTTGTCTTAACAGCTTTACCAGACTACGTAACAACAGTCACTATTTTGTTACAGTGGTCGAAGCTCGACGATAACGTTTTTTTTTTCTTTGATGTTATACTAGAGAACAAGGCGGACGCTGTCCCGTACAGATAATAATAAAAATACCTTGATAATGCATATACCTAAACTTTCTTGATGAATCACTTTATCTGCGTCTGAAAACCGCATGAAAATCCGTTTATAAGTTTTTGACTATATCGCGAACAAACAGACAGACATGGTAGATGTATAATGTAACAATAAGAGGATACGATTTCATATAATAATGTGTACGCATAACTCATATCACAGTAACTGAATAACTGAAGAGATATGGTCATCACATAAAAGTCAATCAATCATATTCAAGGATCAAAAACACGACCTCTCGGCTTAGAAATAGGCACGTCATGTTCATAGAACATACGTGATTTATTAATGGTTCATGAACAAATATTTAATATCCGAGCAATAAATTAAATAAATTTGACTCTTTCCCAATACATTATCTATTCTAATACCTTTAAACGAGCAATTCATGTAGATTTATTTTATATAGTTATATATTTAGAATCTCAGAAACGGCGTCAGCGATTTCCGTGGAACTTAGTATGTAGATGTTTTCGGGGACGATATAGCGATCTAGCTAGAATTCATTAATAGAAAACTTTTTTATCTGTGTTTTAAGGCTATGAAAAAATATAGCCAGAATATAAAGGTAAATTTCACAGCCGTTATCAATATAAAAATAGATGAGATGAAAGTCGGCTGCTTCGAAAATCCGTCTGACTTCAGTTCTAATCCGGGTGAGAGTAAAGAAGATATCTTCTTTTAATAATTTTTGTTTGATAGTAAAAATGTTAATTTTGTGAGGCAAACCCAGCATTTATCTTAATAATAAAAAAATATTATTCTATTTGTGACAGATATTTTTATATTATGTATATTTTCGGCAGGAGACAAAGTTATGGTTTCGCGTCAGTTATATATTGGTAAGCGTGAGCAACAATTTCGCGCTTGCCTTAGACTAGCGATGCGTAGAATAATGTTCGGAGTACATTTAATATTCATATTTTGTATTGAGCTCATCATATTTTTAATTAATTAATAAGCTATATAAAAATGTATACAATTATTACTCCATGTGCTAATACATGTGAAAACCAGACTAATTTTAATAATTTTACTAGAAATATTACGAAATTGAAATGGTTCACACAACAATTAATTAAAAAATTAAAAAGAAAACAATTATTTTATTGTTTTGAGTTTTCACTTCGGTTTCTTCTTTATGACTGCTTTAATTACTTTTTGTTGAAAAAAAATAGTAAGATTCGATAAATATCGTTTTTCGGGCTAGTTATTAAGCTATTGAACAAAAAAAAGAAGATCGCTTAACAAACAAAGAAAAAAGTATTCAACTATTTCACCGGAATTTTTGAAATGATGTTAGTTTTACATCTAGTGGCTTTTTTATAATACATTGATAATCTTGTGTTATTTCTTTCTATATTTTGTAACACTGATGCCATTTCATGTAAGTACGGGTATTTTGCACAAGGGAGGTGCACAAGTTTTGTAGGTGGTAGAGCCACGCTGAGGCTTACCCGGGGTAGTACAACCCTCTCACAGAAAACCGACGTGAAGTTACAGTGCTTGCATTGTTGCGTTTCGTTCGGTTTGTGAGAGCGCCGGAGGACCACCTCCCCTACCCTTAACCCCTCCCTCCAACGCTCCCACGTACCCCTTCCCAATAACCACCCCTCCCCCTTACATCTTCCCTCAAACACAGGCTGGCAACGCACTTGTGGCTCCACTGGTGCTGCAAATGTCTATGGATGGCGGTGATCACTTAACATCAGGTGACTTGCCTGTTCGTTTCCATACTATGACATCAAAAAAAAAGTGGTGTATGGAAAGTAATAAATACCACTGACCGTGATTTCTGAGATACCACGAAAATTCTTTAGAAAGTTCTAACAAGGGTGGTCATATAGACACCTTTTAATAGTATTACCTACATGACAATGACGGTGATAATCTAGAAGACTGGTTGTTAAAATAAAAGAAACAATTTTGCCTTCGCGTATTTGTTTGTAAATAGGTTTAGTAACATTACGTGAAAACAAAAACTAAAGTAAAATGAATCTGGATTTATTAACATCAATTTTTATGTATAAATTCTTCAATCGACGCGATCAAAATAACGATACGTATTGGTCAATAATAATCAACATGAGGAAGAAAAATAACCACGTATACTCAGATAAAAAAAATCATGATACATACAATCGTAATGAGTCGGAATTCTCGGATGCCACCTCTATATATCTTCTATCTATACATATAAAAAGAATGTGTCTGTACTTGTAAATTTTTTGGAAAAAATATCTTTTGCAGTTGTACAGAAAACGGTAAATACATTTAAAAATACATTTCAACCAATTTTAGAATTATATATGTATATTATATCACACAGGAGGCAAATGAACATGCTGGTCACCTGTTATTAAGCGATCACCGCCGTCCATAAACCCTAGCAACCCCAGAGGAGTAAAGTAAGTGCGTTGCCATCCTGTGTGGGGGAATGGAGAGAAAGGGAGAGGGGTTAGAGGAGCGGGGAGGGGAGATGGGTCTCCGGCGCTCTCACTGTCCGAACGAACAATGCAAGCACTGTTACTTCAAGTCGATTTTCTGTGAGAGGGTGGTACTACCCCGGACGAGCCGACCCATTCATGCTGAAACCAGTAATAGCTTCAGCGTGGCTCTACCATCTACAAATCCTATATGTCTATTAATCTGTTTTGTATGAACATGCATCATTGCTAAAATACTGATCACAACAAAAATCATAAAATATATCTTCGAGTAACATTTAGTCTTTGTTTCATCAGAATTGGTTCGGTCTATCAAAAGATATTGTACTTTTAATAACGATGCGACTTAAGTACGAGACAAAAGTAGATGGACTTAAAACATTCAGATGACTTTATTAATCCCTGCTCTTTATATAAAGTTCCACGTGGACGAGGTCTTAGGCAGAACTAGTCTCTAATAAATTTATAATGTGCAAACTAACATTATTTCTTGCACGCGCAACGGCAAGAAATGTAACCGTTTATTGTTTATTGCAAAATTACGTAGAACTTTCTATAATTGTATTTAAGTATTTAATGCTATAAAATTACTAGAGCAAATTGTGTTAATTAGTGTTTTTTACTAATTAAACCCGTAACTACGGTGGTCTGGTCTCTGTGTAGCCATAATTAGGCGATGTGCGGAAGAAATTATTGAAAATTTAACTTTGAGTCCTAGACTTAACTTTTAAATCGCTTTAACACGCGTTTCATAATAATTTCACCTGATAATAAATGACCAGGTGGTCTACCAGCTAGAGAGACTGGCTCTAAAGTGCTACTGCTAAAAACCACAACCATACGCGATGATTTAGTTAGATAGTTAGAAGAGATTAGTTGATTTTAGACACAATGGATGTAGGTTCGAATCCTATCCCGACGGCCACCTTCCGCGGCTATACAAGGTGATTAGCATAGGACGATCCCTTGTCACTCCAACAATACGGTTTGTTGGTACATCGTGGGGTTTTAGTCCGTGGGAGTCGGACATAACCCACTCTCTCTCCGGACGGATGGCGTATCCATAATGTATTTCCCCACGTCAATAAAAAAAAGGTTGGAATATTCGCAAATAGGTCGGAGTCTTCGGCGAAGGAAAACATCGCGATGAAATCACAGCATGTTGGGTTTTTTTTCTAAGCCGCCTGGCTACCTACAAAATTAGTTGAAAATCTGTCTTCTGTTGGTGTGTTCCTACACACTTGAGGTTCTCCCTTCTAGGTTTGATGTGTTCACTATCATCAACATTTAACATTATACAAGATTATGGTCAAGCGTCAAAACCTATAAGTATTTTAAAAAAATGCCTATGTTACCGGTCACCACATTTAAGATTCGGGATCGCGCTGACAAATGAGCCGATCAAAACTTCCCTATAGAAAAAGTCTCATAAATTGTCATTAAAAAAGCTGTAAAAATCAGCTTTTCATAGTGAAAAAGCCTCCAAGGTTTGACAAAAAAAAATCTAGTAGATTATAAACGAATTAATTTACTATGCCTTAAAAAATAGAACATATTGGGGTTTTAGTTCATAGATTCTCACTAAACTTATATAAATCTACAATAATTAAAATCATAATTTAGTTTTGTACAGTTTTTACAGACACGGTCTCATATTTCACAGAAAATAATACTTCATTTTATCGAAGTAGATTCTTAATTCATCACAGAAAAACATCCAAAATGAAAACCTGTAAACTATAATAAAAATGCGTATAAGAAAATTTTCAAATACCATTGAAACTCACAAAAAAAATATTTTTTTTAACCTATCTTACAGATTATTGATGTCATTCTCGAGTAGATAAAAATTTTACATGTCTTGCGATAGTTCAATGTTCCAACAAGATGTCGTCCCCTTGTCAGAACTTTCTATGGAGTTTCTATGGCAACTCAAAATTCATGCTACGTGATATTATTTTCAACTCCACTTATGCACAATAGTCAAATTATATTAAGTAACATGCGACCAATATTACAAAATATGAGAGTCAAATAACACTAACTTACGAATAAAATACCTCTACATGACAGACTAAGATCCCGCCAAAAACACTATAAAAATTAATAAGATCACAGAGCTGAAAAAACAAAAGGTTTTTTTTTTTCAACAAAGATCAGCCTATAGTCGTACTGTAACCAGCTCGAAATCTGCAAACCCTGGTTCCACTAGAGTCCACTATAAAGAACTAGACTGACAAGACACTCACGGATTGACACTGGCTACAATTTCTCTCCGAATAATTGTAAGTATTCTGCATAAGATTAATTGAACAACTAATACAAAGTGACAACATGATAGGTCAGTATTATAATTATTGGCAGGTATCACGCAGCTGTCGAGCATGGGGTTAAAGTATTATGTACTTTTCCCAATGATTAATATTTAATACTTTAGGTTAAATATTACAATAAATTGAGCTTTCAGTAATTGTGGCAATTTTATTTATGTTACTTAATGTAACAAAATATACATTAAACCTACCTACTAATGACGTATTTTGCATAAGATAAGCGATACCAGAAATTCTGAAATAGTGTTCTAAAAATGCAAAATGTAGACTATATACAAGCCCTAACGTATAATATACTAGGGGCAAAATATCACTACAAGTACGATCATAAACTATAGCAGCAGTAGAACGCTCTCATTCGTTTTTTAAGTCTGATAACGCGTTATATTACTGCGTATTTGTTTTTTTTTTTCGATCTGGCTTCGCTATTGGCCTAGCAATGCCTTATTAGCTTCACCGGGATACTAAGCTCGCTTAAGGCACTCAGCCGTTTTTTTTTTGACAACTAGCTCAAGGGTTTGCGGTACACCTCGGCTTGGGCTTTTGCCTAGTTCATGTAATTCGCGACCTAACTGAGCTAAATAAAACTAAATATTCATACGTATATGATTTAGTGAGATATACATTATATATTATAAAATGTTTATGTTTATGTTTCATATATTTTAATTTTTAGACTACAAAAGGTATATATTGCGGTAGCCCGCCATACCATATTTTTTTCCTACAAAGGGGCATGTCACACTGTCATACGCATACAATATAAAAGAACACGCTTTGACCTATAGCCACCCCGAGGAAAGCAAAAAATCGACTTTCTTCTTTCAAAATCCGCAGCCGTTACTTTCGATTTTAAAACCAAACTTATCTCTTTCTTTCTTCTTTTGTGAAATAAGGAGAGACAGTTTCAGGAAACCGTAACATATGTACCCTTTAATACGAGGATCTTGAAAAACAATAGAGTTACGGTCATAATTCGTGGTAAAACTGGCCACACGCGTCCGACTCTTAGAATTCAATGTAATTGTCTATGCTCAAAGCGCACGGTGAATGTTATTCTTTGAAATTAAATACATTAATGCACGTATACAACAAGTTTTAATTGTAAGCAAGACAATACAGTTACAATAAAAATTGAAAGTAATTGTGTTATTATGTACGTAGAAAATAGAACAGAGTATAGACCAGTAATATAAATTTGATTTTGGCCGTATTCATTATATTCAGTAATAAGTAGATTTATTCGTTATTTAATTTTTATAGTTTTAATCCCTTTGTCCCGTAAAAAAATTTCTAGCTGCAACTTTGCATCCTCTCTTAAATGAAAATTTGTCTATGCCTTTAATACCTGATGCCATAATTTAGAGCAATACTTATAACGTAACAAATTATAATCGTATACTTATATTTGTGTTTTAAATATTTATATTATAACAATCACAATACCTTGATTTTGACAATACCTTGACAAGACCGAGATAGTCGACTAAGTTCAGTTTCGTATTATCTCATTCACTGCGCAGTAGGAAAGAGAGCGCTTTACTGGAGTAAACCGATTTCAGGCAAAGCTCTCACTCTTCTCCCCGACGTGCTAAATCAAATGCCGGGTACTGTACGTACCCGCCTGTTTAAGACTATATAACAGAATAAATCCAAAACGAAATTGTATCTAGATAGTTTAGAGATGTGATTCAAAATAAATTAATTTCGGTATTCTCTACTCTTTCAAAGGTTTAGAAAGTACTTTATTTGCATTTGTGTCTTTAATGCAACAGGTTAATACACTTCGATTATTTTTTCATAGTTTTACCCCTTACAAGCTTGATCTTTGTTAAACAAATATTATCACGATGTCTCTTCATTTAACATAAAAGTACCTGGATGACCGAGCCTAGCTCGGTTCTTTAAAAAATATTTTTAAATTAAAATAAACTGCTGGTTTTGCCTTACAAAATTAGCGTTTTTTTACCAAAAAAAGTATTAAAAAAGATGTCTCATTTGCTGTCACTCGGATTCGAACTGGGGTTAGACAGATTTTTAGAAGTTGCCGATTTCCATCTGAGCTATTATTGTTTTGACAGCGGCGGCAAAATTTACCTTTATTTTCTAGCTATATTTTTTCATTACTTGGAAACTCGGATGAAAAAAGTGTTCTATGAATGAAATCTAGCTAGATCGATTTATCATCCCCGAAACTACCTACATACTAAGTTTCACGGAAATCGCTGACGCCGTTTCCGAGATCTTGAATATATACAAATATAAAAATATACAAGAATTGCTCGTTTAAAGGTATTAGACTATTAAAGTTTAATAAACTATGATTTTTTTTTCGAAATGTCTACGCTATTGACCCAGTAAGGTCTTAACAGCTTCACCGGACTACAATAAACTATGATTTTTGTAGTCACTTAAGAAGAGTAAAGAAATTTTATATTTTCACTATAGTTTTCTTTGTTCGATGTATACAATATTTTACTATAAAATAATCACCTAAAGTACCTTATAACCTAAAGTAATAAAACATATACAAAACCTGGCCAAAGAAAACAGATATTAGTAAAAAATATATAATCATGTAGATTCGTTCAGTGATTTTCGAGTTAAAAGCACAGAAACGGAAAGACAGTGAGACGTTTGTAATATGTTTAAATTTCTTTTACTAGCGGTACGTTGTCATGGCAGCTTTGCCACATAATAATAGCGACGTGAAATGTCGATTTTAGTTTCAGAAATAATTTTGTGGCCTAAATGTATATATATCAATCAATTTTAGAACTGTACGTCACTACTGATAATAAATGACATTAATTTACACTTTAAAATTTATTACTTATTAAATTTATTCTAACTTATACGAAACTTCATGAACGGACAAACGTCAAAACGACCATTACACCGAGCCGAAACAATAGAACTGGCGCGACATAACGTATAATGCATATGTTATTCTGTAACACCTTCGAAAGCTACACTTATGAGTTTTGTGACATTAAAAGATTGATTAAGTTACGGGGTAAAAAAAACATGCACGTGACATTTAAAACTGTAATTATTTTATCATTAGAGCACATCTGTTGACTACATAATGCGTGTCGTTGCACGACTATTCAAGGAATAATATCAAATGACTGATATAATTAGCAAATGGACAACAGGTTTAGAAAATACTAGCTGTACCCGTGACTCCATGCGCGTGGAAACTAAGTTGAAAAAACAGCAAATAATAAAACCATGTGATTATATTAAGTCCATTTACGTATCTACTTTTATCTCGTATTTAAGTCCCGTCGTCATTAAAATTACAATAACTTTTGATAGAGTAGCGTAGATCCTCTCTCTCCCTCCAACCCACACTCCTTCCTCAAACATAGGGTGCCAACACACTCGCCACTCCCCTGGTGTTGCTAGTGTCTATGGACGGTGGTTGTCACTTAACATCAGGTGACCCACCTGTCCGTTTGCCTCTTATGATATAAAAAAAAAGAGTGAACCAATTTTAATAAAGTTAGACTAAATGTTACTCGAGGATATGCATTATGATTTTCTTGGTTCTATCGTGAACTCAGTATTTTAGCAGTGATGCATGATCAAACAAACGGACAGATAGACAGACAAACATTTCTGAAAATGATTGACATGTATCTTATTACGAATTTCAAGACAAGACACCGTTTCTTTTAACATGCGGAGATCCCTAACATATATCCATCCCGTGGGGCAGCTGAGGATGGGTTAAGTTCGATTTGTACGGACTAAAACCCCGTGGTGCCTTATTGGCGGGGGTGCAAGGACTCTGGTGAGTACCCAGTCTATCTCCCTATTAGGTAGGAGCCCGACGGTCACCTTCCGCTGGGCAGACCGTTGGGGCGGTTATCCAAGGGGACTAGCATAGTTCGATCCCTTGCCGCTCCAACAATACGGGGTATACCGTGGGGTTTTAGTACGTGTGAGTCGGACATAACCCACTCTTTCCCCCGAGAGGATGGCGTATCCATAAGGGATTTCCCCACGTTAATAAAAAAAAGGAAGCAGATACTGCCGACCACTGTGTCTACTCCAAGAAAAGACATCTGCAATTTTTTTACACAAAAATCTAAAAAATACAGTCAAGTCACATTATCATGTGTATAGATACCCGTAGTGTAGCTGTAGCTCCGTTCGTCTATTCTACAAATCGTCGTCAAGGTAATATTTAATAAAATTTTCAAACATAACATTGTTTATCTTTCTATATGTATAATTCTTATTTATGTATATTTGTTTCTAGATTCTTCTAACTACTTAATTTGCTTTGTATGTTATAATTTTTCACATATCACATAATACAGCTTAAGGTTAAAAAAGGTCATGTAATTGTATTTAGTAGTTTTGATTTATATGCACATTAATTAATAGACAGACAGAAACTTGTTGCGTTTTATAATATGTGAGGACGTTACTTATATCAGTGTATACTTCGAAAATGTCATTAAAACGTTGCTAAAATTTCTTATGAAAGAAGAGAGAAAAGAACCAATAAGTATATTAAAATCGAATGGTACAGAAACGTAACGCCATATTACCGTTTTTTAAATAATATCATAGGCGGCAAAAGAACAAATGGGTCACCCGATGTTAAGTGTCCATAGACACTTGCAACACCAGGGGAGTCTTTTTCCAGCCTGTGTTATGAGAGGGAGGAGGAGGAAGAGAAGAAGGAAGGGGAGGGGAAGGGAAGGAGGGGGTAGGTCTCCGGCGCTCTCATTGACCGAACGAAACGTAACAATGCAAGCACTGTTACATCACATCGGTTTTCTGTGACAGGACGGTACTATCCCGGTCTAGCCGACCCTTTTATGCTGAAACCACTAATAGCTTCAGCTTGGCTTTACCACCTACAGATAACGGACGGTAACGTAACGCACTTCCGTTACATTGTCGTATAGTTACCTCCTAGTAGCGGCTAAGGAAGTTTTACTTTAATAATTAATATTCAATAGAAATAAATAGAAAATCAAGTGCAAGCTAAGTATAAGGTTCCTTAACCTGTTTTTACAATTAAAAGCACTTCGCAATTAGCGATGCGTTTTTTTTCTGCCGTGAAGAAGAAAACAAATAGTGTGGTACTTATATTTTTCTTGAACATAAAATATATTATCACAATAATCAATTACATAGACGGGGTAGCGGGTCTCGGTTAGTAGAATAATAATAATGACTATGTTGTTAGAATACCGGATAAATTAAAATACAAAGCTGACGCGAATACCATCATAAGACTATTTTATTTGAAGTATCTCATCACAATGATAGCTTTAGTTTTTGTATTTGTATTTTCAAGATATAACGAAGTCATTCGGCGATATGTACATCTCCGAGTTACTTTGATTTACGTCCTGTCTTGTTACCAACTCCGTGTTGCGGTGAAAAAACCCGACGGCAGTTAGTGTACACAGTTGACTACAGCTCGAAACGTAATATATCTCGATTCTTTATTAATATCCCTTTAAGTTTATATTTATACTAGCTTCAGCCCGAAGGACGTGGAATGGTTACTTTGGGCTAACACTAACTTTAACTCGCGACTTTGTTTACGTAGGAGGTGATTTTTTTTTAACAATACCTACTTCAACCACGATTTTGAAAACATTCTTCATTGGTGCTGCACTGTATCGTTATCTCAGCATAATCTATGTTGTTTTGGTATCCATAAGGAGTGTGATTACTTTAAATACTGGTAGGAATAAGCGTTTCAAAAAACTAATTTATATAAATTACATTTTCATTTATTCTCAACTGGTTTTAATGAAATCTCAACATTAAATTTAAATAAATAAATAAATATTACTTACAAAAATCCTTACTAATGTTATAAATAAGAAAATGAATTTGTGTGTTTGTTACGATCGCTCTCACTATTTAATTCCTTTACCGATGTTTATTAAACTTTGTATAAACGTTTTTTGGGGCGCAGAAAAAGACTTTTAAAGTACTTTTTTATCATGGTAACAGTACTAATCCCCTAAGATAAGTGAAACTTAAATGAACGCGAGTAAAGTCGGGGTGGTAGGGTTTTACAGCCCGACTGGGTCGCAACCACCATGTATATGGCGAAAAAGCCCATCATAGTGACTCGCTTCTGCGTGTCGCATTTCGCCTGTACATATCCAGTACTGGGTGACTTTCGTCATTATGGCCGGCATGACAGCGGCGACCGGCGATGGATAATCTGTCTATCGGTGGTTGCCGATGTTTCTGGATTGTAGCAAAAATTAACAAACAATAATAACATATATATTTGTAGTTAAGAGATATACGTATTGTATTTTCAACGTATGTTAATATATTGTGACGTATCGTAAGAATATTCTGTTCGCAAATTGTCAAGCTACATAAATTATCAACAAAAGTTTCCAAAATTAAGACCAATATTATAATGGCGTAACAAATGCTTGCGATTACGCAGGCATACCGTATCGCCATCAACCTGTACGAGGCCCAGTGCAGGGCCATAAACATCTTCCCGTAGAGAAATATGGGAATAATCATCACGGCAGCCCACGACGTATTGGGGATATCAAACACCGAAAAATCCATAGTTCTTTAATATTTCACACAAACAGTGATACTTACTACAAGAACATTCCTCAAGTTCAGGTCTTCTCGAAAGGGCATGTGTAGTTTAAAGATAAAGGTAAGCAGTGTACTTTGTACACATATTTTCAATATGCAGAAGATGGAGTGATATATATTGTTTGCCGAGAATTATGGGAGGGAATGCAGATATTTATAGTTCAGTTAATAGATGACGTTAGACAGTGGGATTTGTTTTGTTCGTTGCCGGTTGTCGGGAACGAGTGGCCCGCCATTTTTCTTTATTGACATAGCTGTAAATCAATGTTTTGTCGTTTACAAATTGTCTCTGTTTGGAAAGCATTTTGTGGGGAATGGTAGAGTTTTTAGAGCGATTTCATTAGTTCAATGACCACGAATTGTCTGTATGAAACAGATTTTTATGTATTAAATAATATTACACCGGCAAATTGTAAAAACTCCGAATCTTGGGAGCTTAAGTTATGAAGTTTTTTATGGAAGACCAAGCATCACTTTCATGTATTTCTAACCGCTGATACCTTCGTTATAAATATAAGTAAATTACATAAAACCCATGAAAGTTGTCAAATATTAAAAATAAAAATAAGATGTCCACAATTTTTTTTAATAACCAAAACACATAATTTCCGCTCCGCAGTCATTCGATGTATAATAACCAACAACCAAGCATAGGTAGATTTCTGTATCCGACTATATATAAAATTCATAACCACATAGCGTGGCGACGCATGCCGTAGTGACACGTTGCCACGCGTCACGCCAACAGCCCGTCAGTCGCGCCGCCATAGATGTATCAAATGAATAAAACAAGGAAAAGACCGCACATACGCATACTTAAATCATTACATCAAAAAAACAAAAGAAAAATATCATACGTGCCGCAAATATTTCATATGTTCACTTAATAGAAAAATGATCGTAATTGACTGAACCAAATAAGGCTTTAGCAAATTGATAACGCTTTGAAATGCACATGAGTTCGCCATATCTATATGATTGATAAAAAACAATAATACAAATACGTTGGCGCTGTCGATAGTGGGTAATTTGTTAATTATATAGATGCATCGCTTTGATTTCAACGTTATAGCTAGCCGACATTTTTTTAGCCGAGCGGCTTCTATGATTTCCGATATGTGAAATGCGTCGGCATTTTTGTACGTTCGGCTTCTTCCATTGCATCTAAATAAGGCTGTCGATTATTAATCACGCCTCCTTCGGTGCCATATTCGTTCATATCATTTTTCTTTTTCCATAATGTACTACAGTGTATTTTAATACGTGATATTTATGAGAATTGCAAGATTTTAATTGAATACGATTACGTCGATACTGTTTTTGTACATACAAAATATTACGTTATTAAAAAAATTGAGCCGTCACGGGACGCCTGGCAGATGTGAAACATCGAAATTGCGAGTTCAGTGTGGAAAGAGGTATTACACACCGTCGCTTGCGCATGGCATCGTCACGTCGCGTCGTCGCCACGCCAACAGTCAGGTTTACCCGAGCCTATATGTTTCACATTAATAGAGAATTATAATTTACTCTGTATGTCTACAAGCCTACGTCCAAGACACTTCTACTACAATCATAAACGCTTAAGAGTAGTTGAGAAATGGAGTTATCGATTTAATTTAAAATGTTGTAATTCATTTTTTTCGCCATGTCCTCAATTACCTTTTCACACTTTCTTTTGTGATGTGAAACATCTATAGGCGAAATGTAAACCTGATTGTTACCGTGGCGATGCAAGATACGAAATTTGCACTATTAACGAAATACCCAAAAACATTCGTAAACCTATCTGTATAAACTTAAGATTCAAACTGTTTTGTCGGCCACTCGTTCTACTAGTGTTACGTGGCACGCGCCGACGAACCTTGCACTCTTTGATAAATGCCGCCAAACACACCGCGTCTGCGCCTAGTTGAATTTTTGTATTTAATAAAAATGAATATATTGTAACAAAATTAAAAAAACAGTCATCATTTCTTGAAACAAATTTGTAATGTTTTATATTTTCATTTAGCCATAGCTGGTAATACCTGTCGTAATCTATTATTTTAAGCTTATAACTTACACAAAACAATTTCGACGTTTCACGTTTGCCAGGCGTCCCGTGGCGGCTCAGTTTTTTTTTGAACCGATTATACGCCATTAGTATGATAGATGGGTCTTCACGTCTTCACTGGAATAGAACTTGTCAGTTGTCACTTCTAAATACGCGAACACAGTTGCTTTTGGCAGAAATAAGTATGTAAATAAAGCTTCCACAATTAAACCTATAGGCACGATAGCTAATCTTCTATTTTTAGGATATAAAATGTCAATAATAATGATGGTCATTAATTAACCAATCAATCAATAAAATGTCGAAGACTAACATCCACAAAATATTTTTCTGTAGTAATTTATAATGACGTTGTGACATTGTGTCATTACACTAATTATCGCACATATTTCGTAAATATATGTTAATAAAAGACTGTTAATTATAGAATATTTCGCAAATAATGTGGCGAAAATAACGCATTGCACAATCGAAACCATTTCCGAACGAAAGTACAATCAGATATAGTACGATACAAACGTTTTCAAAGAAGACTTAAAACGTAATATTAAAAAAAAAATATATATGAGATATTATTAAAAAGTTAATGAAGTTTTATGATAAAAAGTTTTACAACTTACTGTGATATTCCTTTCGTATTATTTTTTTGGAAATACAGAGGATGTTACATTTCTTATTACTACCTGAAACAAACAACATATTAGATTATATTAATAAAAACCATTGGAACATTTACTTACTTACAAAAGAGAAGGTAAAAATGGCATATTAGAGTAAGTAAAGTAGACAATTTATAAAGAGATTTTAGGATAATTCTGCCATCATTCGATGTTAGTTCTGCCAGAACACTATGTTACAGGTAGGATGTGATAATAAGGTGTCAGAATATCATACAATGTCTAAAAGATTTTTTTGTATTTAGTTTAGTACCGGAAAAACTTTAAACCCATTTCCCAACATTTGTCTGTTTGTTCCAATAATTACATTTGCGAGCCCGCGCTCTTAAACTTTACGTGTTAATGTTTTCACACTAAAAAATACAATATTTGTCTCTCCTCGGTCATTAGCTCAAAATATACGTTACCGAACTAAAAGTGGCTGTAATAAAATATAAAATAATACAAGATTATATATATTTGCTTACAGAGATGAGCGTAATCAGATTATTAATCTGATTGAAAGTAATCAAGATTACACTTAATCATGATTACTGTATAATCATTATTTGTAATTAAAGTAATCAATAAAAAGATTAAATGATTATTTGTATTCAATATTTTAGTTACTACTAAAATACCGCTATCCGTAACGTACCACTACCGTACTCACTTATGAATAATTTTAAATGGACCTAAGATTTTAAAATTCATTGATTGTTACGATTAATCTTTCATAATCGGTGTACATTCAAATTTATGTCAAAGGTTTAATACAAATAAAGTTGATTTAGACAATAACAACGTCTTATTTACACATTGATATCCTGATATTAATAAAAAAAGAAATCAAGATTATGATCAAAGATTAATAATTACTAACCTATTGTATGATTGCTTTTTTGATTACTTAAGTTAATCTATAATCATGATTGAAGATTACGAGGTGTAATCATGATCTTTAATCATTAATCTGATTACATTTTGCCCAACAGTGTAACTTTTTAAATTAAAAAAAAACATTAGATATATAAAATAAAAACAAACCTGTGTTAGTTTGGTGTAGCGTTTATTTTAGAGATAAAAAATGTTATCTGATTTTTTTTTATATCATAGGAGACAAACGAACAGGTGGGTCACCTGATGTTAACTGATCATCACTGTCCATAGACACTTGCAATACCAAGGGAGGCGCAAGTGCCTTGGCATCCTGTGTTGAGAAAAGGGAAGAATTGAAGAGAAGAGGGGGAAAGTGAGGAGATGTGGGCCTCCGGTGCTCTCACTCACCATACGAAACGCAAACAATGCAAGCACTGTTATTTCACGTCGGTTTTCTGTGAGAGGGTGGTCATACCCCGGGTGAGCCGACCCAATCATGTTGAAGTAATAGCTTCAGCGTGATTCTATCACCTACAAAGTTTAATTGAAACAAAATATAAATGGTATACTCTTCGTCCTCAGCTATTAAACACAAAGAGTGTCGTACATTAAATCACTAATTGAAACAACGGGTTATTAAAAACAGTCAGTAATGTTAAAACACCAAGCTAATGGAGATAAAAAATAAAACATAAATATACATTACTTATTGAGGTAACTAAAAATAAAATAAAATATTAATTTAACTTTACTGACTGTACTGATTCACCTCATTCTAGTTATTCCGTTCACCTGTAAACGACCATCAGAAGTATTCGAAGGGTCGATGATAATATATACAATAATTGTCTAACAAAGATTCAAAGGATAGCTAAGAATTTCATAGACGTTTCGTTGAGGCTGGCTAATTGAAGATTCTATGAAAAATGTCTACTCACAAGTTTTTATTTTATTGAAATAGAACACCGTTTAATTCAATTTTTTTACTCATGTCTTGTATATAGTTGAAATATTATTTCTGTGAATGTATAAATACAAGGCTTAAAGGTCAGTGTAAGAATTTCGATATGATGACATTAAGTACGTAGCGCGAGACAAGTTTCGCTCCTGTATGTTAAGGGGAAGTCGCTTAATGTTTTCTTTTCGATACGCGCTTCGGTCCTATAACGGCGTAGTGTATAGGACAACGATTTGGGTTGAAATTTTAAAACATATTATTTCTTCTTCATTATTAAGTTCATGTGCAGTATTTATGTGTTATTAATTTATGTTTAAAAGAGATACGCAGTAATTAAGTTGTGTGTTATACACAACAAATTTAATAAGTTTAAATCTTTCGCCACACGTTAGCTGTATAATCAGTGCTTATAGGATCTATATGAAAAATTTGAGAGATTTTAACAATTATAAGTTAGTGATTTTTAGTCGATGTATCGTCAACTTCCATACAATTTTCTGATACTCTGTTAGTCATGGCAGCTCAAAAAAAGATTTACATAAGCCGAAAATAAGTGGTCTTAGTAACTTATTACTTAATACAGTTAATAGAATAGCATAATAATGTTGACTGACAGTAAATTCTCATCTGTTTCTATATTTACAGTAAATATTTTGGACAGAAAATGCTAGACTTGTTTTACTCATGTATGTATATAGTTATTAAAATGTCTAGTACGAGTATGTTTCAGCAAAAATATGTAAATTCGAGCAGCTTATTGTATGAAATTTACATTTTAAAAACATTTAGAGCAGCAAATAATCTGTAGAATCTGTTGCCGTTTTCCAAATAGCTAAAGTTTTATCCACAATAAATTTTTTTTTTTTTCGTTGGTTTCGTGTAAGAATAATTTGGAATTGGCAATATAAAGGGAGAGTGAGGTGATTACAATTTGATACACTAATTACTCCCTTGACGTGCTGCATGAACATAATATATAAGTTGCCAAGATTTGTCAGTGATGATTTAGATACAATTCAAAAAGTCATTTTCAGAATGATTTTGATGCAAGTCAAAAGTTACAAGATTACAAATAAAGTTAGTTACATTTGGATAATAATTACCCTTTACGTATTTAATATCAGAATAACGTCTAACAAAAGTATGTAAGTACCCGCGTTTTTGTTGAGAATAAAATTTTATTAATTATTTTCACTCGTTATATAAATGGGTTGTAAATGAACGTATTACAATTAATGTCGTATGAATAATTTATTTCACGAAGAATTCTTACCAATTATAATGTTACACGGAAGACACCACGACATGTGTTCATACTCACTACTTTTTTCAATAAAACTTATGATGTGTGAAAGGTATAAATATGACAGCATAGGTTCTTGTCTAGTGTTGCTAAAAAACACTCGTTAACCTTTTGATGAACCTTTAAAGATATTGGATAATTTATAAAGAAATATACGGTAAAAATATAAACTACTTCATTATTTGACATTTTTGGCCGTTGCGTTTTTGTGTAGCTCTTCTATTTAACAAAACGAAAGGTTAACTTACCTAAACCTTATTATAACTATCTATCAATTGCTTTTTAATATGCACATTATTACCAAGAATAGTTAGGGCAATTTCTTTGTCCGACTGAAAATTGCTTAAATGTTCTCGTTCTTTGATCAATAAAAACATGATATATTCTTGAAATTGTCATTTTGATGGCCGTTATAATAGTTACGGTAACCTTCTGAACGTATTATCATGACAGGTTGTTTTTAACAATGTTAATGTATTAATAAACTAGAACATGTGGTGCACGAAGAAATTCATGCAACTGTATAATCGGCAAATAGAATAAATACGCAATGGTAATTTTGTATGTATATCTAATGCTTTTTAATTGTAGGTATAATTGTTTACTAAATTAAAGAAATAATAGTTGGATTGTACTATGCTTACCATCAGGCATAGTGCACTCACTTTGTCGTGCTTCAATAAAAAAAAAAAAAAAAGTTTCACTATTGAGGTTTGATGATGCTTACCAGTTTACCCTTGTGACCAAATGTGCAATTTTGCTTTCGTATATAGCCTAAAATCCAAGTTTTAGGCTAATGTCTGTTGTGCTTTGATACACAAGATCGGGAGGACATATTTTCGTCAAAATATGGACTTGGATTGTGGGTATTTGATTAGTGTTTACTCAATATGGAAACTTCGAGGCTACTTCCATTAAGTTGATTCATTACATTTCCAGTTATTTACGAGCATAACATTTAAAAACGGCGTTAAAGGTGTCTTCCGTAACCGTTTACTGAAAATGTCAAATTAATCGCAAACTGTTTGTCGGCTAACTGAATGGCAAAATCATTAAACTTTTTACTGAGTTCAAACAGCCTTGTATGTTTATAATTGACATTAACGTTGTATAGGCCACAGCTGTGTAATTTCCTATAGTTTTTTTCACACTGTCTAAAATGTATAATTCTTACCAACTATTGGGTTAAAAAACTGGAAAACCAGGTTGTAATACACGCAATGTACATATTAAAAGAACTCTATCTTATGAAACGGCAACTTAAAGAATCCAAAAAAAAACAATTTAGTCTCCTCAGTAGTAGCACTGTTAACATATGACTTATATTCCTTTACAATACAGTGACAAGATAATTACAAGAGGCTATTAGAATTTATGCTATCGTCTAGAAAAACATTATAAGCAAGATGTGTAAAACGTATGGTTGAAATGTTGCGGTAATATTTTAGTTTAATTTGAAATCACATATAATACACAAAGCACACACGTCGACCCAATGTACAAAATCGTAGTGTATTGTTCTGCCACCGAAAGAAAGAGCGGTGCATCTATTTTATGCGATACTCAGTTTCATATTCGGAATTAGAAGAAATCATATCCAATAGTATTCTTCTCTTTTGCCTATGAAGTTCTGTTGTCTAATTATACTTAATTTAAAAACGAATTAGTCGTATTTTGCTGGTACTGTATGCTACAGATGTTTTCGGGTTTCTTCAGGTTTGTGTTTTAGCTAGATGTGCTTAGTTGCCTGGCGACGACAGTGTTAGTTATTGTTTATACGCTACATATTCGGGTTTAGTTAACAACTGGTCACAACGATATAAATACCACAATAATACTAACAATTTTTACATATAAATTGCAAACCGCGTATCGTATTATATCGTATATAACGGTTTAGAGAATATTAAGTTATTCATAAACATGAATCTTTAAGAGCCTTCTCAATATATTAACGTTTCCACTATGAAAATTTTACTCACATAAACGCGCGTAGTTGATACATTTGCGTATCGTATAGGAAAACCTATTTACAATCGCAGATATTAATGAGAATTGGACCTTAACGGGTAATTCAGTACGTGTATTTACCGGGACACGGGGTGTGTAGCGAATAAACATGAAATATATAAAGAATATAACACCTGTGTGCTACGCCATACTACACATAGAAAGACAGACCTTACGTCTGTTGTAATAAGGTACGATAAGTGTTTATTTAAGGAAATTCGTTTCGTTGAGCTTATTCTTTACAAGCTTCATTAATGATGCGAGTCGTTTAAAATTTTTCGTATCTTTAAAGGGAATTAATTAAAGCATATTTATAGACAGAAATGCTTTGTTATTATGCGCAGGTATTATATAATTGAATTATACCCTACTTATTCCATTATCGGACTAAAAGACGTTAGTTTTTTTTTGCCGGCGAATACTTGTTATTGCAATTATATGCACAAACTTATGTTTTTCTTTGATACTAAAAGCACCGAAAGGTAGAATTTCTAAAGGTTAAATGATTTCAAAATATCTTAGAAATTTTCCTTCAATTGAACTTTTTCGCTACTTCCTGACTTATAGTCAAGTTTATCATTATGGAAAAGAAAATTTAGAATTATTATTTCAGACTATTATTCGTTATTGAATGTATATATTTACATAATAAAGATATATCACGCAACTGGATTGATTTTTTTTAAGCATAAAAGTTGCAGTATGTAAATATTAGAAAGCATTCGTGTTTAATAACAAATATGAGAATTTAATTTTATTCATTTAAAAATATGTATTTATGTTACTATGAAATTAATATTATACGTTGAAACGAAATGATTAATTATTTATTGGTGGATACATTTATGTCGCAACATTGGCCTTTACGGGTATGAATCACGAGCGGCCGCGTCAGACTCAACAATTTGTGATTCAAGTCTGATCGATCACTGTGACAAAATAAATTATTCTAACATCCGTTAACGTCCTTTATAATTCATACAAAAAAAATTACCTACTTTAAGTTGTTTACTTTTTTTTTTAATTACCGTATTTTCATTTAAAGGAAAATATTAATATTATAATATACTACAACTACATACCTATATTATACTATTATTATACATTATATGACATTTATAATGCACGTTCTGTAGGTACTTGATTATTTATTTTTGTATTATTTTAATTTTAACAACATTATTTAATTTTAGATACAAAGAAGACATAAATATCTTAAAAATGGCAGCACGACGCGAGATACATATGGCTGTGTCATCCCGGGGGGGTGTTTTGGAGGGAGTATTTTAATTAAATTACAGGAGTTTTTGGCGGGATTTTAGTCTGTCATGTAGTGGATTTTATATTTTATTCATAATCTTGTGTTATTTGACTATATATTGTGTAAATTTGGTGGTGTTTTACGTAATATAGTTAGTTTATTATGCATAAGTGAAGTGAATGGAAAATAATAACACGGAGCATGAAATTCTGAGATGCCACAAAAACTCCCTGGAAGGTTCTAGCAAGGGATCTACCATCTTGTTAGAATATGGTTTCACACGATGCTTAATATTGGAATGATCACACGAAGTTTGTGATATTATTGACTACACGACAATGGCAGTAATAATTGGAAAGATTGATTGCCAAAAATAAAGTAAAAAAAAAATTAAATTACATCACTATGACCGGCCATATTACGCTTGCGCAGATTACGTCAGACTACCGACGCGTAATATAGGGGCCTATGTATATGTTATATTGATATTATGCAGCTCCTCCTCATACGTTTGATTTACTACTAGACTTTATAAAAATGTATATAATTATTGCTCCGAGTGCCAATAGATATGAAAACCATACTAATGTTAATAATTTCAATAAACAAAGTCTCTAATTTAATTATTGTTTTTTTTTTTTATTGAAGCACGACATAGTAACTGCACTATGCCTGATGTTAAGCATAGTACAATCCAAAAACATCGGCAACCACCGAGAGACAGATTATCCATCGCCGGTCGCCGCTGTCATGCCGGCTATAATGACGAAAGTCACCCGGTACTGGATATGCACAAGCTGATCCCGAAACGCGACGCGCAGAAGCGAGTCACTATCACGGGCTTTTTCGCCATATACATGGTGGTTGCGACCCAGTCGGGCTGTAAAACCCTACTAACCCGCTATCGCCATTGCCTCGTTCGTTGATCAGCAGGGTGCACCACGTGCAGGTGAGGTTGTCTTGGGTGTCTCAAGTCTTAAGATGTTACTCGACACCCCTTACACCCCTAATTGTATTGTATTGTATTATTAATATTGTATTGTAGTTTACACTTTCAAAAGAGAAAACATTTATTTCATTGTTTTGCGTTTTCTCTTCTGTCGGCAGTCCTTATGACTGCATTGACTGTTTAGGTGGAAATGGAACCAACATCTACATTAAAAAAAAAATTATTTTTAAGTTAGTACGGGTGGGTGCAATTGTGCTCGCGGGAGTGATATTGGCCCCCACTGCTTGGGTATATGGGACTAATCACTTTTTTACAGAAGGACCATTCCACGTGAATTGAATAGGTAAAACTGTATTAATATTATACCTATACATGTCCTTGATACCTATACAAAATATATTTACAGTATAAAGTCTGGTTAACTAACTAAAAAGTATTAAACATTTTCTAATTAGTCACATATCCCATTAACCGATATAATAAAGTTGGTAAATAAAGTAGACGAACTTATACTCTATTTCATGAGTTTTTTAAATACACTTTTGGATTTCTGAAAAGAAAAGTTTAATAAATAAATTAAAAGATAAATTAAGTGTTCTTCATTAATATAATAATAAATCAATATAAATTTCATGATTTTTTTTTTTTGTTTAAAAACATCCTAACAGTCTATAAATTATCCTTGCCAAGTTTCATAATGCGCATGGAACGTTGTCCAGGAGCTAGAACGGTTACATTGTCAAAGAGAAGCAACCGGCGCGAGCGGCTGATTCGTGCCTTCTGCCAACTAATGCGAGATTACAGAAACTTTCAATAGAATATATTACTTATATTTTTTTATATTAGGTCGCTAGCAAACAAGCATGCGGGCCCCGCCTAGTGTAAAGCGGTCACCGCAGCCTATGGACGGTTGTAACATCAGAAGTGTCACATGCGCGTTGCTGACCCCTAGGTAACCTACTTATTTTCCCCTTGAAGTACTCCATACCGTAGTCCCCAGGAAACACTTCAGCAGGAAGCTCATTAGTTATGTTTCATAATTCGATTATATTTTACGTACTCATAATTACAATTACTTGGAAATTGATATTCAAACTACGCAAAATTGTTTCTAAAATCGACTTAATTTATAACCAAAAATAAGGCCTTACTTCTGACTAATTTACTGTCAGCATTTTGTTCTTGGTGACTAACATTATTATTTTTTATTAAAAAAAATATATAGTCTTCTAGGACGAGATTTTTTAGGATATAATGATATTCTTGGGCTATACCTAAATTAATTATTTTTTTAATTCACTCAAATTTTCTTATTGTGAAACACTATACCATATTGATAAATTTAAAAAATTGTGATATGGATCATATAGATACAACATATAAATGTTAAAAACCTTATGTAACTACAGTTATAATAACATTCGTGTCCATAATTGCAAGCTAAATAGCTGTTACCCCACACTACTCTGTTCTTCACAAAACAATAAACAATATTAAAACTAGACATAAACAAGTTACTTAGCTTGAGTAACATTTACTAACTACCTTAACCATGATTATGAGTCAATTTGAGACATTATTCCTTTTACATTTATATATAGTGTACATCTTTTAAGGGTCAAGGGGTTAATCAAGACACTATTTATACTGTCTAGGCAATGTGAATAATAACAAGTCCGATTGGACCACGCAATTATTGGAACGAAGTTCCTTAACGCCGGCTTACGGGTAGTGCGAATTATTAGAAATCACCACGTAACGAATTTGTTGTGTGTATGTGTATATCGAGCCTACTACAAGCAACTGAGCACACGAGCAATAAGTAGTCCGGTGAAGCTATAAGTCAGTTCGAAACAAAAAACGAGTGCGAAACTTTCTCTCTCACTCTCTCCCTGTATCTTTTTATCATATTATAACCTCAACAGACGGTTATCTTAATTACAAAAAACTATGTTCGTCTCATCGTACGTTACCTTCAGCATTTTTCCCAAACACGCCAGCAGTAGTTAGTATAACTTCAGACGTATTTTTATTTAAAAACTTATTTTTTGCTTTGTACTTTTGTGTTTTGGTTAATATTTATAACTTTTCTTAATAAATTGTCATCCAATTCCGAGCTGTGTTTGAAGATAAAAATTTCTTGTTAAATAGAAAAATAGAATAAAATAAATTGCAAAATTTAAATTAGCAAAGAAAGTGAAGAATAAAGACGTATTAAAATATTTATTTGCACAGTATTCTTGATAAAATAAATTTGTATACACCCTAACAATAATATCAGTTGGATTTTATCATCGCGTAAACAAAACTACATGATGTTTCGACACCAGCACGCTCTCCTTACCGTGCCCACCTGTGGGTAATATACAAAATAATATTCCTCATAGAATTATAATTAAGTTATCGATTGCATTGTGCGGAATTCTTGTTACAAAGGTATTTACTATCGAATAAATAAACTAGCTAAAAGCAATGTTTTTACAGGTACTCGCGAGAATATAACGTAAAAGATAATTTGGCTAGCTCTGCCCTTTTTATTATTTATTGTAAAATAATAGATAGCGCCAAGATATTTTATATATACTGCTGCACTATTTACATAGTCTACGTACGGTAGAAGTCGATGATAAATATCATAGTGGACGCTAATTTGCACTTCCGCCTGGAATTGATTGACTACCACTACGTCTAAACGTGTTTCGCTCCTTCACGGACCATCTTCAGATCGATGTTGACTCTTCCAATGCGAGCGGGCCGCTCGATCAATTCCAGGTGGAAGTGCAAAGTAGTGTCTACTACTTTTTAATGATGGATTTCCGCAAAGTAACGCCTTCTTCAATCAAAGTCGATAATCATAAAAAAGAATAACAATATTAGTTATTAATAACAATATAGTAATGTTTGTACAGTTCATAATCATGTGTATTATTACTAACTTTCTAGCGTAAACTTGACTTTTCCCTCAAAAATAGTGTTTTTTTCTTGATGAAACGTATCCTGTGCCTCTTTCTGTGCCTCTCACAATGTGTAGACAAAATTTCATAATCATCGGATAAGTATTTATGATATAAAAGTGTAAGAAACAAACAAACACGATCGCATTTATCATATTAGTTAGGATTTTAACTATAAATGTTTATAATATCTACCTATTCTTATGACTACAATATTCATTGTGAGCGCAACATAATCTGTATTCGTATACGTTCTCCTCGAAATGTATTATTTATTCTTTGGACCATCCGCGAACTTTCAGCGGCGACGATCAAATAGCGTAGACGATCCATCAACAGAGCGGTGTCTATGTCAGAAAATTATCAAACAAACAATCACAATCGCTCGCCCACCGATAGTTATCCTTAATATCGCATAACATAGTTACTATCCTTAATTCATTGTGTTAGTTTTAAACTTAACTATAAGAGTTTAAGACATAAATACATTTGTATGCATATATATATTTTTAGTTTAAATTGTATATTGCTAGATCTTATATATCAGTACCGATATTACAGAACGTGTATCAATATCGGTACCTATTGAATCCAAATCCTTACTAATATTAAAAAAGGCGAAAGTAACTTTATTTGTATGTGCCTATCGCACCTTCACGCCGATACTACTGAACCGGTTTAAAGGAAATTTGGGAAAAAAGGTTTTAGCTCCGATTTGAAAAAATCTTTCAGTATTAGATAGCTGATTTATCAAGGAAGGCTATAGACTATATACCATTACGCTAAGACCAACGAGAGCGGAGTATCAATGAAGAAATTTTTTTTTCTTTATTGAAGCACGACAAAGTGACTGCACTATGCCTGATGGTAAGCATAGTACAATCCAAAAACAGTGGCGACCAACGAGAGACAGATTATCCATCGTCAGTCGCCGCTGTCATGCCGGCCATAATGACGAAAGTCACTGGATATGTACAGGCTGATCCCGAAACGCGACGCGCAAAAGCGAGTCACTATGACGGGCTTTTTCGCCATGTACATGGTGGTTGCGACCCAGTCGGGCTGTAAAACTCTACCACCCCGCTATCGCCATTGCCTCGTTCGTTGCTCAGCAGGGTGCACCACGTGCAAGTGAGGTTGGCTTGGGTGTCTCAAGTCTTAAGATGTTACTCGACACCCCTTACACCCCAATTACTCGACACCCCTTACACCCCAAATGCAATATAAAATGTTTCAAAACTTTTCCTTTTGAAACTTCCACTGCGTGTTATCAGCTTATCCAAAGTCATTATTCCATTGCACGCGTACGAAATCGCGAGCAGAAGCTGGTACTCAATAATGTTCAAATCCAACTTAACTGTAAGACCGCAAGAGTATTGCAAGTTCAGTCCTGTCTTGCGCAAGTCTTGAATAGGTCAGTCTTGGTCCTGGTCTTACAAAAAAGCAAGAACAAGATCAAGACTGCAAACCCAAGACCGATTTTGGCTAGCACTAATTCCAATTCACAAGACGTTCGGTTAAAAGATAAGGGAGTTGACGTATTGTACAACCCAGTGGCAAGTTATAATATAATGGATATCCTAAAAAACGTTGATCGTTTGCTAGGTTTTTAAGCTTTATGCTTCTCAATCAATCATCGTCAAATTTTGCACACACCTTGCCTTGTATATCGAAGATGAAATTTCTCATCCAGAATTAATGTATCGTTCCTGAGCGATATATTAAATCCACATTAACATAAAGGTTAAGCAGATGTCAATAATTATCACCTAGTACTTATTATTCGCTTCACTCGTTTTATTAACAAAATTCAAATAAGCAGCTAGTAATCTTTAATTGCTATGATCAGTGGTGTATGTAAATCGATTTCCTTATAGTGTGGGAGCGGATTCAAGTCCCACGCAATTCTTGACGTTTTTGATATGCTCTCTGTTTCAGTTATCTACGAGTTTCATACTGCGTCTTGACTTTAAATATTATGGTAACAAAATTAAGTGTCCAATGATGTCCACTCAAAAGGCCCACGTATCTACCGCAAAAAACTATAAGTAAAAATACGTGTGGCACTCGGGGACTGCCGCTGTAAACCTATTGCATAGCATTTTTTATTAACTTATGCAATTATAACTATTTATTTATTTTATTTATGCAGTATTTTTTCCTTTGTTTTTTTTTTTCTTTGATATTAATTCAAGTTACACTTTTTGAGCGTGGTGACCGATAAGAAAACACATTTTTTTCTTTTATTAAATAAATGAGAAGTTAATATTGTTCAAAATACTTTTATTATCTTACAATATATGTAGGTTATTCAGGAAAACACTTTGTACACAAATTATACGAGTACAGATATTCACTGTTGTACATAGATGATAAATACCTATACACCAGTATACTTTTTCACAAACAGCTGATTACGTATTCGTCCGATTTCGGAGCAGCTCGTCTCGATCCGCACCCGATTAGGCCTCCCACGGCAGCGGCTCAAGCCTAGATTCGATACCTCGGTAGGGAGCCCTGCATTGTTTGCGCGATACGGTGATACACAAATATACATCACCGCTATAACACTACACGATCACCCCCACACACGTGCACGTCTATACGCTTACACATGAAAGTGGTTTACTTTTTTTTCCCTTATCGAACTGAAAAAATCTCAATTTTCCGATAATAAATATATGGAGGAGTTGTTGAGGCGTGTATGCTTGGTACACATATACGTTTCAACAACTCATACATATATGAATAGTTAGCTAGGTTAGCTAAGATAGGTCGCGATTTTGCATGCAACAGGCAACAGCCAAGCCGAGATGTGCCGTGCACCCTTGAGCTGGTTGCCAAAATAAAATCGGCTGAGTGCCTTAAGCGCTCGCCTTAATAGTCCGGTGAAGCTGTTAAGACCTTGCTGGGTCAATAGCGTAGTCATTTCGAAAAAAAAAGTCTCGATCCATGCGAGCTTTGTACATTCGTACCATATATATGTTAAGCGAACGCTCGGCCGAGCTACATGGTAGGCAGAGTGGGGGGTGTTAGGTTTTTTCGTTACGGAATTTTTGGATTCGGTCTTCACGCTCAAGGTCCGCGATAGAAGCTATGCAATAGCTTAAAAATCAATTAATATCTTTTTTTGGTTAGAAGAGTGACATATTATTTTCCTTTATAGATTTCAGCAGTCTTAACAGATGTTAAATGATAGTTACAGTTATCGGGACTTACCTATAAATGTTTGGGAGTTTTTACTAACTTGAGTATGTTAGCTAGTCAGTCGAGTACTATTATGCTACAATTTTAACGTAATTTCCTTAAACAAAAGCTCAGGGACATTGGCCGTCAATCAACACGATGTCTGAAGACGTTATCAATGAGTCGTCTAATAGATTTTATTGCTTAAAATTTACGCTGAGATATTTGTGGTGGTGGTCACACTAAATGCAAATGCGTGAAGACTACCATTATGGGTTACGAACTATCAGGCTGCGTAATGATAAACGCAACACGATAACTGGGCTGGCGGTTTTTACACACATCAAAGAAGTTTAGTGGACGCTAATGTCGAGCTATTGGAAAGACACACACGTGGTAACATATAGTCTGCGTATTTTTCATAATGATTTTTGACGTTATTTTTAGTGCGACAAATTCACACTGAGAAGTAAAACAATGATAAATTATTATAGGATCATGTCATAAGAAGGAATGAAAATGATATAACTAGAATAGTGTTAAATAAGAAAATGGAGCGATATATGAATAGAGAAACATCGAATTAGTTATATTTTAATTGTATGAAGGGTATATGACAATAAACAAAAGTAAGTAGGCCAAAAGTTCGATAACAAAGAACTGTTAGACAAGGGTAAGAAGAAGACGTTAGTGCTGAAATTGTATAAATATAAAAAAAAAAAACTATTATTTTAAAAGCGAAATGCACATATAATGGATCTTGTGCAATACTGTAAATTGTGCAATAAATAGGCGGAACCAATTAGCGACCAATCTATTGGCTAATTTGCGAGCTACCGAGGCACTTGTATCTGATTGGCCCATGACCACAATACATATAGTAAAAAAAGCAGCTACAATGATACGCTTCGACGCCTCTCCTTTCAAGATCATCGAGCGTAAATCCAGTTACATGATGGCTTTCGCCGACATTCGTATTGACCAATATTGGTTAAATTAAATTTTTAAATTGCTATGATACCGAGATATCAATCCGACGTCCACAGGTTTGAACCTGGCGTGTACTAACGTTTTCTTCGGAATTCGCGTACATTTACTAATTTAAATTGGTAACACTATCGTATTAATGGTGAAGGAAAAAACATCGTGAGGAAACTTGAACCTATTTTTTTCTCGAACAGACTACGCTATTGACCTAGCAAGGTCTTAACAGCTTCACAGGACTACAAACTTGAACCAGAGAAATATTCTTGTAGTACCAATGTATACGAAAAATATAGAACTGTTGAATTCTCGGAATCACCAATACGTCGTGGGCTATCGTGATGAGTATGCCCTTACCTTCCTTGGTAAGAGGCCTATGGCTCTACAATGGGTCTCTTACAGGCTGATGATGGTTTATGGCTATTATAGAGTGGATCAGTATGTGAATGATAGTGATGTCTGGAATTGACTCATCTCTGTGCATCCATTGAAAACGTTTTTGACATGTATGTAATATATTCTAATATTATATATATTTCTTAAAAAGACATACCAGATCGAGTTTCTTGCCGACTCTTCTCGATGATTGGGTTGTTTTCCGAACCGGTAGTAGTTTTAACGTTCATAAGTGCCTTCTTAGGGCCTAGATTGAATAATGTGATTTTGTTTTTGGTGAAGATTATAGTATATAGCTGGTTGCCTTAGATATAAAATATATGTATTAAAATATGTAATAAATAATTATAGATGTATTTTAGCGTAAGATTAGTCTTTGTTTCCGACTACGCTCGGATTAATCTATACTTGTTCTATCTCTTGGTAAAAATACTTTTTGCTGAATGAAAAATAACCTGTCATTTACTGTACACCTGACAAAGTTATACAATGAGAGTTTTTGGCGGGATTTCAGTCTGTCATGTAGTGGATTTTATATTTTATTCATAATCTTGTGTTTCTTGACTCTATATTGTGTAAAGTTGGTGGTGTTTTATGTAATATGGTTAGTTTATTGTGCATAAGTGAAGTGAATGGAAAATAATACCACGGAGCATGAAATTCTGAGGTGCCACAAAAACTCCCTGGAGGGTTCTAAAAAGAGATCCACCATCTTGTTAGAATATTGATTGACACGACGCTTGAAATATTATAATCGTACGACGCTTATAATATTATTGATTACTCGACAATGGCAGTAATAATCTGAAAGATTGATTGCCAAAAAAGAAAGTTAAAAAAAAAAGTTATACAATGCAAGCACTGTTACTTCACGACGGTTTTATATGAGAGGGTGGTACTATCCCGGACGAGCTGACCCATTCATTCTGAAACCATTAATAGCTTTAGCGTGGCTCTACCACTTATGTAACGCTAAATGACCCGGCGGGTGTTGCCCTGTCTCGATGATAAAGAAAATTCTAAAATTCAACGGCAGCCCAACAACACCTCCTGGGTCAAATTGTGCATTTAAACCATTCTTTAATCTACTTGAACACACAATACTGTTTAGCGAAATTTGTCTAGCATTTTAGGAGTAATTCAGTCACATATATACATATTTTTGACACAAGAATTAAATATATAAAGATTTTTGACTACTCGACGATCACTAGTTAAAAATAAAACGACAATTATATCTATGGTATACTAAAAGCCGAAATATTAAATACAGAAGCTGACGATACTACACTAAATATCTTAACGGGCATGTAACATAGCTCTCTAACGTTGATTTATGGATGTCAATTAAATTGAATAAAGTTATAACAAGGTGGAAGCATCGGCCGGCCCGAGCTCAACGAGCGTTCGTTGCCGGCTAATGATTTTATAAGACCGATGACGAAGATAAATCGATTGACAGACTACGGTAGCATCGAGTACAGACCACATGCGACCACGTTATAAACTGTAATACCGATTACGAGTGACGTAAACACTTAATTACAAAGTATGTTATATATTTAATGGTCTGTCGGACCTGAACTGTTAATATCTCATCATCTTTTTAACCTTATCTCATCTGAGTAGGGTCGCCACGAAATCTTATCTTTTTTCACTATCCCCAAATTTCACACCAAAAAAAAAAAAAACTTTATTTAATTTAGGCCCTGAGAAGGCCCTTATACACGTCAAAGCTACTACCGCTTCGGAAAATAACCCAATAATCGAGAAGAACCGGAAAGAAACTCGTACATATGCTCGTACATAAACATAGACATTATTTCCGAACGTTACTATCGTTTACATATTGGTGTACTCTATAATAAATAACCTTTAGACATTAAAACCCACTTACATGGTTCTTGACGTCACTATTTGGCAAATCGGTAACGTGTTTTAGGACTTTTTTATAAAACCAATTACTATTATCTAAAAAACGGTTTCTGGTCTTAGTGAGTCTGAAACATTAACCAATTTGTTATTGCTTATAATATTTAAACTATGTCGCTCTTTTATTAAATCCAGCTCGCCTAAGCTTTGACGGGCATATATTAGATTATAAATAATGTTTTGGCAGGGCAGAGTTAAAATATTGAATACAATACTGTAAAATAAACATGATAAAATCTTTCTTTATCAAAAAACATTGTAGTTTTTTATGGATGCACAGAGATTGGCATCATTTCCAGACGTTTTCATCGTTCACATATTGATCCACCCTATAATGGCCTTAATTTATTAAGACCCCCTTGACATGGTACTTGCACTTACTATCTGGCAAATAGGTAACGTGCTTTGGAACTTTGTTATAAAATCTAACAGTATTACCTAAAAACTTGTAGGGGCACAATGTAGGCATGTAATGCAGAGTGCATGGTAAGCAAATAATT